>ML829983.1:66085-83185 GCA_009831015.1 Picea engelmannii | reverse complement strand
GGGTAATAGTTAGATGAATACTTTAAAATAATTCCCTTTTATAATGCATACTCATATAATTTCAAAGATGAAAAGTAAGCAGCATTATCAAATACTAAAGAGTTAGGAATACCAAACCTCGTGACAATGTGTTGCTCAAGAAAATTAATCACTACCTCCTCATTCACTTTGACTAAAGGAATTGCTTCAATCAAACGTGTGAAATGATCAGTTGCAGTTAGAATATACCTATGTTGTTTAGATGAATGAGGATTTATCTCACCAATAATTTCTAAGCCCCATTGCTTGAATGGTTCTTCCACTGCTACAAGATGGAGAGGAAAAGAGGCATTTCGTTCTCTCCCTCATGCTTTTTGACATGCTTCACAGCTTCTTGAGTACGTGTGAGCATCCTTAAAGAGGGTGGGTCGGTATTATCCCGCTCTTATCACTTTATGAGTTGTTGTGTCTCCTAATAAATGACCACCGGCTAGTCCATCATGCATATATTTTAGCCCCTTATCAACTTCTTATTTTTCAAGACATCTGAGCAACACTCCATCGTAATTCTTTCTGAATAAGATGCCATGCAATAATTGATACTGTATATATTTCAGTCGCAACGCTCTTCTTTGCTTAGCATTGAGATGATCTGGAGTGGTGCCATGCTGTAAATGATACTTAGTAACAAGATCCTTCAATGGATGGAACATATGGAACTTGTTGTGTATACATGATATGTTCAACTTGCCACCCATCCTCTTCTTGTTCTCCAACATCAGCTCATTTGCACAGTCCTTGATCCTTTACAATGTTGGTTGGTTTAAATTTGAGGTCATACTCTTACAGATTCATCATCCAATTTCCTCGTCTCTCACCCAGTTCTTTTTAAACGAACAGGGAACTCACTTCAAGGTGTGGGACTATGACTTTAGTACGATTTTTTAGGATATACGGTCTGAACTACTTGATTTCTTTATGGACAACAAATATTTGCTTGTCAACCAGAGGATAATTCAGTGCAACACCTTGTAATCCATTGCTCATAAAAGCAATGGGGTATTTGTCTCCTTCTTCATCCTTTTGTGTGAGTATTGTTTCTAGTTAATGCTCAGATGCAAATGTATATAGCAGGAAATCTTTTGAAAAATTAGGACTTCGAAGAGACGGTGAATTGGCTGTGGAAATTTTAATATTTTCGAATCCTTCATTTTCCAAATGTGCCCATTTGAATTGTACATCCTTTTTAATCATCTTTGGTAAAGGTTTTACAAACTCAACAAAGTCTGGAACGAATCTTCTGATGAAATTGATTATGCCGAAAAAAATATTGCATAGACCTCTTGTTATGCGGTGGAGCAATTTGTAAAATGTATTTGGTTCTCTTTGGATCCACTGAAATTCCTTCTTTTGAGACATGTCCCAATAAAATTCCTTTTGAAACGACAAATAATGTTTTCTTGGGATTAAGAGAAATTATGTATTTTCTACAACGCTCAAAAATATGCTTGAGATGTTTTGGGTGGTCTCCTCTTTCTTTTGAATAAATTGTAACATCATCAAGGTAAACCACCACTAATTAATCCTTTGAACACAATGTCCATTTCTATTTGAAAGGTTCCCCCTGCATTCATAAGACCAAAAGGAATTGTTTTGTAAGCATAAGTTCCCCATTTAGTTCGAAAAGTGGACTTTAATCAGTTTGGTTATGCCACAAGACCCTGGTTGTATCCTGAAAATCCGTCTAGTAAGGAGAATAGTTGAGATCCAGAGACGAGTTGCAATATTTGTTCCATTGGGGGAAATGGATAGTAATCTTTTTCAGAAGCGCGATTTAGATTTTTGAAATCTATACAGGTTCTTATTTTTCCATACTTTTTCCTCACTGGCACCATATTACATACCCAAGTTGAATGTCTTACTTTAAAAATTATTCAAGCATCTAACAACTTCTTGATTTCATTTTGTATAAGAGGTTTGAGAGTAGGATGAATCTACCTGAGATTTTTCTAAAACAGCTTGATTCCTTCTTTGATGGGAATCACATGTTGTATTATTTGTGTATCATAAGTCTTCAAGTCGTCATATGTCCAGGAAAAAACATCTCAATACTTCTTGAATAATTTTGTGAACGTATGTTTTTCTGAATCTGAATAGCAGGTGCCTAGGTTGACATACTTAGGTTGTTTAGATGTTCCCAAATTGACCAAAAAATGTATCCTCGTATAGATGTTAATCTTCAGATTAGCTGGCCTCCTGAACTTATATTGTAAATCAAATAACTTCTAAAGAGTCTAAACATTCTTTGGGACACAATTTGTCTTTATCTTATCAGTTTTTTCTCTATAAGCTTGCAGCTCTTGTTGATGAATTTCATCATCAATCATTGAGTTTTGGAATGTGTTCGAACTAGTAAGCAAGTTGAAAATCTGATAATCACAGTCGAATACTCCCCAACTTATGACGTTGTTAGGCACGGATGACCTAAACATTAGTTCAATTGAAAAACCATCGTCAGGAAGCATAACCTAGATGTTGGATTGGTCAAAATATCATCATCTACAGTTTGATCATGGGGTATAGAATTAATATTAAACGAATCAAATGAATAAAACAAATTACATACCTCTTGTTGATAGGCCTTTAGATGTGGAGACAGGGCAATGAATAGTATTTCTTACCTGTCGAACAATAATCTCGAAGTCACCAAACACTTTTAGAGGTTTTACCTCGAGGTTACTGGTCTTCTTGAGACCTTGCACTAAGGCTTCATATTCAATAGTGTTGTTGGTTCATTCGAACTCTAATCGACATGATATGAGCATTTTTTCTTTACTGGGGTCAATTAGTACACATCTTATGTCGACTCCATCTTAAGTTTTGGAATCGTCAAATAACATGGTCCACATGTCTGGGATGTTAGTTTCGTTAGTCAAACTAAATCCTAAGTTAGTAAGTATGAGACTGACTCCATTATGTGCTCGTGGGCGGAGGCTTGATTGTAGTTCAGATGGTATCTTAGAATTTTGAGCTTCGTAACAACCATAATCAATCTCGAAAAAATAGTTTCCTAGGATGGAATGAGCAAAGCTAACGAGTTTGTTTTTACCTTCTAATTTTTTCATTGTGTGCTTCATGTGTGTTTGAATCACTATTAACTCGTATTTGATTTGCTTTACCTTTATAGGGCAACCACAGATGAGACCAATCAGTAGCGAAATAACCTTGGAGTTTGGCTGACCAATCTTTGCTTAGGAGCAAACCATAATTTTTTGGGATGTCTACCACAACTATATCTATAGTCTGATGAACTCTTGGATCAGATAACAGTCTAATTAGCACATCCCTGAGTTCCCCTTTCACTTTAACATATGTTCTTTCTAACTAGATAATCCTGGTTTTTGTTATTTGTGGGATAACATTTATCTTTTGGCAAACAAAAAAAGGCATGATGTTTGAAGAAGCACAAGAATCTGCTAAACAGTTATGAACATTGAAATTGAAAATTTCATAAACATAAAAGGTGGTATCTGGGATTTAGAAAAAAATGTCTATGATAGCTACATTTATAGCAGATGTTATTTCTACCTTGTGGATCTATGGTGTATTGTTTCCATAGGCTAAGCTTCCAGCAGCTGCAATAGTTTCTGTTTGAGTTTCTTGGGGTTTGAAAGCATCATGTAGGACCTCACGTTGTTGTAGAAGCGAGAAAATATCGAGCATGGAGATATTAGCTTTAATTTTCTTCATGTCTTCGATTACGTTATAATCTAGCGCGTCTGAATTTGAATCATCATTAACTTGCCCAGAATTCCCTTGAATCACTTTTTCATTATTTTCAACAATGCTAGATATGCTTGGTTTATCTTGTCAGTTTTATTATTAGTTTTTTCTAGAACCGTACTGCTTGGTTTTGGGAGGACAGGGGGAGGTGTTATGTTCTTGAGAGGCATGTTTTCTCCTTTGGGAGATGGAGTGTCATATGGTGGACCTTTGTTGCACAAATTATAACCTTTCGGGGAAGCATCTTTTACAACTTAAGTATCTCCGGCAAGGATTTCTTCAATTTGTTCATCATCATATTCAACACAACAGTCCCAGAAGGGCATAGATGATTCTGGGGGTTCTTTGTTAGTAGTATCAAAAGGATCTAGTGCATGACTTTCATCATCTAAACTATGTTGATCTAGCAACTGATTTATTACCAATGACATAGAGTTGATCCACAGAGGACACGTTCGTCTAGGATGATTTTGTTGATGGTAAGAGAAAAAATTATCATCATTGAAACTATCTAGATTGAGTTGATCCACAGAGAACATGTTCATCTAGGATGATTTTGTTGATGGTAAGAGCAAAATTTATCATCACTGAAACTATCTAGATTAAAATCCATGTGTGAGGGTTTTGGTGGTTATGGTGGGTTGTTTGGTTTCTTGTAAAAAGGGCGGAAAGTTCGGGGTTTGGATGGTCCTTCACCAACATTTTTTTTAAGTCCACCACTTCATTCGATAATTTCTTAACCATTTTAACCACATTATCAATATCCCTGGATTCCTTTTCAGGTGATTTAGTTAATAACACTGGCTTCTTCCTAGTTGACTTAGTTTCCTCATAACGGGGATGTTGGTCATATGCTAACAATTCTCTTTCCACAGTTTCAGCTTCAACAAAGTTTAGTGCCAATGTGTTTATGTTAGCTCGTTTTACAAACATCTTAATGGATGGAGTTAAGGCAGTTGTATAATATTAAATGGCTAAATATTGAGCGGGAGCTACCTCGTGGAGATACTTAATCAAGACATTTAGAAATCTTTGGTTAAAATCTTTTGCTCTTTCCATTTTGATGGCTCCTAGCTCATTATGTAGAGATGCAGTTGTTTTTATTTCTCCAAACTTCCTCATAAAGAGCCTTTCGAAACTGTCAAAGTTTGTAATTGATCTGGCGGATACATTGAAATACCAAGTAGAGGCTTTCCCAGAAAAAGTGTAAGGAAATAACCTACATACTACATCTTCATGTTGTACTCATAGAAGATGTATGGCCAAAAATAAATTATTTGTATGATCTTTTGATGATCCAGGTTTGTCTAGATCAAATTTAGGTAGGAGTCTATTGAATTTCCTTGACATTTCATGAACTTCGCTAGACAGATTTAGAGCTCCTTGGGTTCTCCATCGTGGTATGACCTTTATGTGGTTCCTATTTTCTCCCATTATTTGTTCTAAGGTGATTTCAGGTTGTTCACCTTCAAATTCTTCTTCTTCGGGTTTGGTGAGGAAATGCACAGTGCTACTTAAGGGTACTGGAACCTTGTGTAATGCATTTTCAATAAGATCGTCTACAAAGTCGACGTAAAAATCAAGGTTTGTGTTAGGGCGTTCTACACATGTAGATTTTCTTCTAGCAAGCGCAGAAGTTGTGGGTAATTTTCCAAGTAATTTTGCGTAAGCACGAGTGATTCTATGGGTTTCGAGAACTTCTTCTCGAGGTATGCAAAACCAGGTTTCAGAATGTATTTTCAGACTCCTGGAAGCACTTCTGAAATTAGCCTTTGAGTCTTCGTAAATAATTTATTGTTCAGAATCAGTTCGAGGAAATAAAGTGGGTTGTGAGTTGGGATTACTCATTGAAGGCTGATTTCGGTTATTGTTTAAGTCATGTATGTAAGCCATAAAATATGGCCCTCCTTCTAGCGCCAATTCTATTGAGGGATCCAAATTCGTCTGACATCAGTAAGGGGTAATCCCCGATATAAGGTCCCAATTAGAGTATACACAGTTTGGTTTAGGAGTCCCATCCGGAATTTGGCCCGGCTGCTATTATTGCTAACTTTGATTTTTTGTTACCGGTTAAGGTCTGGCGTACCGATGTGATGATGGATTCAATGCAGAGATGTAGATGAAGACCATGTATGTAAAGACAACTAACATATCACTATCTATGCTAACGTATCCTATCTAGGAGCAAAGCTAAAGTAACCAGTGAGTTATAATGCAACCAAACCTTAAAACAACTTTAACACAGTTAGTTGTATAAAAAGAGAAAGATTGAAAGCAATAGCATATATAAGTATATAATCAGATTAGTCCATATTACATTAACATACACTGTAACAAATCATGAAACTCAAGGCATGAAAATATTCAAAGAAATACCATTACTGCAAAAATGTGATTAATATGGCATAGGAATTAGTCTACGACAAATAAAGCATTCTTACAGTCCATAGAAATAGAAAACATCCTCACTTGAAGTAGTTCTCGGGTCTATACAATGCTTGAAAATCCAAAACTCTTAAAAAAAGTCCCTATTTTGAGAGTCTCTAATCTCTTTTATACAAATGATAGTAACTCTTATTTTCCTTTTCCTATGGTCTTTTACTCTGGACATAAGTCATCCAAACTTCCAACTGGTTATACAGTGACTCAATCGTCCTGTAAGATAGTTGCTTCAGCATTGCTTCTATCATGGCCACGCTATCATCCAAGGCACTCATATCCTTCTCCAATTTTTTCATGTAATCTTGCATCATAGTATGAAGCTTTGTTGGTTGTATCAAATGTTGATCAATAAGATCGATTGAGACAAAAGTTAATGTTTCAACTACTTGTCTCCTTCTACTTGTTCTTTCCTGAACTGCATTCACTAATTCCTCTATAACTAAATTCTTCCCAAGTTTGTCTAACATCGAGATCTGACCATGTATTATCAACTCTTGAGCAGCTTTGTGAGTTCTAGAGAAAATTCTCATTGCTTTGGTCACTTCTTTGTCTTCTCATTGCCCCACCTGCTGGCAATGATCTAGCGCATACAAATCTGTCTTCCTTGTTGATTTTGAGGGTTTGTATAATTCTGGAGGTGCATCAGGATTTTCTGCTATCCAAGTATCAATGTTTGTTATACCTTCTTGGAGTGTTGTATTGTGTCAGTTGCATATGTATCATGTTGTTTTGTTCAATCATTTTTGTAGCTACGTTTTGGAAGAGAAGTGGGTTGGCATACATATCGACAATTGCTCCTCCCATCTCATTTCTCACTTTTCCCACGATGGTTTTAAAACTGAAAGACTTCTCTCATCCATCCTTACTTGTTGGAGCTTCTCTTCTAACTCTTTGATCTTCAGTTCCTTCTCCTCGTTATGTTGGCACGGCCTTTGCATATTATCTACAATTGCATCCATGAATGCAAATCATGTGTTGGTTGTCGCCACAGGGTTTTCCCTGACATATCCTATAATGGGCCCCTGGGTCATTACTGATAAAGGAGTTACCTCTATTGCTAGAACCTTTTTAACCCTTTCTTATATGATCTAGCCCATTTTTCTATCATACGTAAAACTTCGGATGTCCACTTTCTCAAATGACCGAAAAGGTTCCCACGGCCCAAGACCTAACACACTACTTGTTGTTTATGTTTATGTTTATGTACCTACGGTAGATGTTCCAAGGACATCTAAGTCCATTGGGTGTGTGTTTACTTCTCTATCTTGTGCTTCCTTCTTCTATCTTTCTTCTTCGGCAGTTTTATCTGTTGCTTCCTTTGACGCTAATCATGTCGCTATTCTTGATGCTTAGCTAATTCATTTTCCTTTTCGGCAGCGACTTTTGCTTTGGCTTCTACTTTTTCTCTTGCTTCACTTTGGCTTCCTCTTTTTCTCTTGCTTCACTTTCTGCAATAGCTTCTGCCTTGGCAGTGTCTAGCTTTTGCTTTTTTTTAGCATCATTTTTCTTCTTCAATGCTTTCTCTTTGTCCATATTTTTTTCGATTGGTGCTTCTTCTTCTTCTTCTACAAAACCTGAATAGGTCGAGAGGGATATGGGGGAAGATCTCTCAGCTTCATCTATTTCCACATATTTTATGGCCGCCTCTCTTGTAGCTTCTTCATCTACAATCCTGCCTCTTGGTTGACCTCGGCTATTAAAAATAACCTCATCATAGGTTCTGGCATTATGATGTACTCCTTCCCAAAACTCAGTGGTGTATTCGTAAGGGATTCTCATGCTATGAAGATGTTCTTTGACAATTTTCTTGGGATTATGTATCATGAATCGTTCCTCTCCAAAATGGTAGGAGAGAAAGATGTCTATTGTCTAGGTCTATTTGGTGTTTTCAAAGTAGTTTCCAATGAAAAGAGGCAGTGGAGGCCAGATGGATTTCTTCGATCTATACAACATTCCTTTGACCCCATGTATGAGTGTCTGATATGCTACTTCCTGGAGCACAAGTTTATATGGGACAAACCTAGGAAGTAGGTGAGGCGATTTCATTGCACCATATATCCTAATATATGTACTGTTGAAACGAAGTTTAAATTTTTCTACCCTTGGAAACTAAAGCTTCATCTTTTCCTAAGTCGTGGAGTCGCCCTTAATCCAAAGGGGAGTCAAATCTTTCAGTTCCTTTTCGGGTTTTTGAGATTTGATTTTTCTCGAAGTATGATCTTCAACCATCTTATTTTCTCGGTGTCGAAATCCCAAAAATGTTTAACATATTAAAAAAAAAAATTAAAAGGGGGAAGAAATAGAGGTTACTTTTTTCGTTGCTTTCCACAAAGCACTCTTTAAACCCGTAATTAATTAAGTTACTAGACATAATTATATTTTCCTTAATCTTTCGTGTTCCTGATTTTTTCTTCTACTAAAGCACTTTCGAACTCTCAACCGTCAAACTCCCAATCCTCGTTTTTCCGAAAAGTTAAAAGGATAATTAATCATTAACCTGGATTAATTAAAGCCCTAATACGTGTCTTAGCACCTCACTAATCTCATCGCAATTTTGTGATATGGGGTTTGCTTATGACTTATCCCCTGACGACAGGATCCCCAAAGTTCCAAAACGCGAAATCGCGTTTTCTCTAAACAAGGTTTAAGATTAAGGTTAATTTTCTTTTGAAATAGGATTAGTGATAACTAAGCTCCGTTTCGCATTTCAAGGATTGAGGAAGGCAGTGATTTTTGAAACTCTAGTTTCGAAATCACCGATATATCGCAGTATTAATAACAGATAAGTGAAGATATTTTTCGACACGAAAGCGTATCTCCAGGCATATCTTTCCATTAAAAAGCATTAATTTTTCATCGTCTGCGTCTGTACACTCGTTATAATGCAAAATTGAAGGCTAATAAGGTCTTATATTTTGAACTTCATTGTTATGCTTTACATCTACAGCAAGTCATGTTTACCTGGTTTTATACAGATTTTCTCTGTAAACGTGTCTCTGATCCAGCACAAGTATCATGGCACCTAAGAAGGCACCCAAGAAAAGCGAAGAAATTGCAAAAAGCTCGAGTCCAGACGGAAATGTTATATCTGATACAATACTGCATGCCATCGATTCCATAAAATCCTGGAGGCAGATTTTCGAGACTCTGGATTATGAAATTAAAAATTTCCCTCATGACATCGACAACAAGCTTCGAGATATAGCAGAGTCTGAGCTCCACAAAATAGCTACACGGTTGCAACTTATGACTTATAATGACATGATCAGTTGGGCCTTAGAGAGAACTAACATACATACGAGAAGCATTCTAGACAGTCGAGGGGTTGTCATTGGCTCTTTCAGACCGGAACATGTACAAGTAATGTATAAATTATCTCCCAATCCCAAGTATGTTTATAATAAATATTTCGTGAGTAATTTTCAAAGAAAAGAATGTTTTGAGTCAGACCAAACGTATCCTGACATAATCAAAGACTGGTGGAGAAACGAGGGAATATTCAGGGCTGACACCCATGGTATTTACGCCACAGCCTCATTGAATGAGTATATGATTTATGTGGCGATGATGTTATGTAGACTTTTCGGTAAAAAAAAGTCCCACACATTTCCTTGCAGAATGGGAACCTCTTTTGCATGAGGCAGCAGAAGGTTACAGCTTCAATTGGGATAAGATTTTATCCGATAACATGGCAAAGGAGGTCATGGAATATCAAACAGCAAGATCAAAAGGCCGACCAGTATCCTTTTATATGTCTGCATACATCATGGATTCTATATGCTTCTCAACTCCTTTCCCTTTGAAGAGTTGGAGTTGAAATCCAACTTACCCGGAGCCAATTCACAAATATCATTCTAAACTTTGGGAAGAAAATGCCAAGGACTCATTCTATGAAATTTGTCATTTCATGGTGATACCACTACATCAGATATTGTACGGTTGTGCGCCTCCCCGCATTTCAAAGTTGGTCACAGGAAACCTCAGGACAGTTGTTGATTGGTTTATAGAGAAGAATTTTTCATACATCAGAGTTTTCGGGTGTTCAATCCCTCCACACACACTCCCGAAATTCCTCCCTGACAGACTGGTGTGCAGGGAGGTAGCTCATCAAATAGTAACAGGTGGAATTGGGATAGAACTAAAAACGACTCAAAAGAAATCTTGGCCAGTTTTTCCCATTCAGATTGGGAAAGTTTCATTTCTCAACTTGGGTCATTCCAAAGTTGAAGCAGCAGCGCTGGAGGAGGTTAAATTGGTAAACCTCGAGCACAAGAAGCACGATCCTTACCAGTTAGTGGGAAAACACATGACCCATTGTAATATGAAGGCTTATGAACATGAGAAGTCCCCTTGTGACGACCTGTTCAAAGGGACTAAGACCTGTGAGGAAGTGCTAGAGAGAGTACAGACACTGTCTTCCAACTTGCAAGCTAGTTTTTAGACCTTCCAGAAGCATAGACGGAGTGGTCTGCCCAAAGTATTGCAGGGAGAATCAATCACCCTTCCTCGGAGAGAAGAAGATACTTCCCCAGGCCTCGGAAAAGAAACACAAGATGAAGTCAATCCTGAGGAAATTCTACGAGAGGCTGAGAGGTCCTCACAAAATGAAGAGACCTTACAGACAGAAAATCCACAGACAGAAATAGAGCGGAGGCCCAAGACACCTCCTGAATCCAGTAAGTCTACTCACCCTTTATCACTTGTTGTTGATGTGAATGAACCTGAGGCTATGGGAGAAACAAGATCTACAGAGCTAGGAATTCCCATAACTTCCTTAACCCCTTTATAGTCCACCTTCGGACTCCCACAGATGGGAGCCATATATGTTGGTGACCTCACCCCCATTTCCAGAGATGAGATCCCTCCTTCTGATTATTTTTTCAGCAAGAAGAGGAAGGTTTTTCTAAAGCAAGAAACGTATATGAGAGAAGGGGGTATGGTGAAGAAGCATAGGGTCTTAGTAGATGGCTAGAAACTGGAAGAGGAGGATTTCACTACAAAGATAGCAGGCTCTATGGGATCCATGGAAACAACAAACCTTTTTACTGTGGAGAACATGAGAACAAGGATAAAGAAGAGTAGCCACATGATAGCTCAATTGCAAGATCAGATGAAGAATGTTGAGAAAAGCATTAGAGAAGAGGTGAATAAAAGTTTGGACCAGGACAGAGTTGTTGAAAGGCAAGAAATTCATTCACTCAAAACTAGCCTGGATGAAATGAACCAAAGGATACAAGCAAGTCAGGTACAAGTTACTCAGCAAAAGGAGCTTGTTAAACAGTGACAGGCTAGATTGAATTTGACAAAAGGTCGGGTCGTAGACTTGAAGTCTTTTCAAACCCTCTCGTTAGAAGCCCATACAAAAATAGAAGCTGAGCAGCAGCAATTGATCTCCAAAATAAAGATCATCCAGCATTATTTTCAAGAGGTAAGCAAATCCCTTGATAATATTATTTTACTAGAAAAGGAGGCTAAAGCAGTAAGGAATACCTTTTAGAAATCAGTCGCATGTTCTAGAAAACAGGGAGATGCCCAAAGATCTAAAGCTTTCTGTCACAGAAAAGATAAGAGGAGACATCATGCTCAAGGCATGGGAAACGAACATAGTCGAAAACAAGAAGATAGCCAAAGAGATCAAAGACGACTGTGAGGGAATCTTTGATTCCTTGGATAAGAAAGCATTAGGTATTGAAAGAAATGACTACTCTGGACTACTAGGGAAAATAAACATTGTGAAATAGCAGTTGGACTACAAAGAGCTTACAGGATATTCATGCGGAAATTTCACAGTTGAACGAAATCGATACCAACCTGATAGACAAATGGTTGGTCCAGCCTAATTTAAAGTTGCAAATGATCAGGTTTGCCGATAAAGGTTTTGAAGACCAGTTTCCAAAGGTACAAAGAAATTTTTATCTATTTGAAACTAAAGATCTCCCGACACCACCCAGTCATTTTTTGGAGAAGTGTGTTGAATGTATAGCTTCAAAAGAGGGAGAGGCTTCAACTAAACAGTGAAGTATCATTCGAAATCTTGTACTTTTGAAATGATAGACCAACGAAAAGCTAATCATGCAACGGTTAAGGTTGCAGTTTTGTAACTATTTTTCCTTTTTCCCCTAAAAAGTAGGAGATCTCTAACCATCAAGTAGTGATGATCTTGTATAAATAGAGGGGGAGAAGGCTGAAGAAAGGCCTTTTTTTTCTCTAAAAAAAGGCATTGCGACGAAGACATCTAAATGAAACTCTGAATTAATAGAAAAGTCGATTGAAGATTCCGGATTTTGTCAAGTTTGAGTTATGTGTTACCCTGTCTTTTCATCGTTCTTTCATGTATTTTATTAATGAATGCTTGATTACAATTTAGTACAACCTCTACTGTGGAAATAATTTTTCTTGTTATTTTGATCATTTACAGTTTTTCCTCTGTATCGGTTATTAACAGATACAAGACCTGCAAATGTTTGGATTGCAACATCATATGCTTCAATAATATTTTTTTTCTTTGCTTCATAGTCTCCTATTGCAACGTGATATTCCTCTTAAATTGATGCCTCACCTTGTTAGTAGTTTTATGTTTTTCCTCATATCATACATGTTTCCCTTTCTTTAAATTTTAACTCAAATACAAGAAACGGCCTTTGATTCAACTATCTCATTAATTCGTGTTTTAAAATCGTTCTCTTTACATTGTGAATTAGAGATAACTAAGCCTGAAAAGAAAACATAGAATTATATCTCCCTTACCTTTTATCCTTCATGACAGTACCAGTTTCAAGGTAGCCTAACATCGAACCCGGTCTTTCGGATCAGACCAGCATTGATCTAAATTTATTTAACACCATTTTACAAACAACAAATAATCGGGTTGAGTTAGAATGTTCATGAGCAACAATTGAGAGAGATATCAACATTCAGGAAAACTGGGAATTCCGAAAAAGACAGTTGAGAAACCAACTATAGTCCTTATCTTTTAAATCATCGTCTTTTTTGTCCTCAAATTTCTCTATCTTTTTAGATTCCTTGACAGTATACTTTAGAGCCTTAAAGTATAAACTCAGGAACAACATATTTTTGGCACCGTTGTCAGGGAACGGAGTAACGAAGATTTTTCCCTGGGAAGAACGACATTGACACTTCCATTCTTTGGTAGTGAACAAAGTTTGGAAACCTTCTAAGGCTAGCTTTATCTTTCACTTGGCAACTCCACACTGTTTAAACTGGCTCTTAACCAGAAGAACACCAGGAAGAACCCAGACGACAAACAAATTTCGCATTCTTCCAACCCAAAAAAAATTCTAAAATCAAGAAGGTACTTCTGGCAGACTGTCTCATCGACAAATAAAAATTATCAACCTAAATTCGCACAGTCTGACTCTGAAGATCAACATGGTGAATCAAGTATTCCACCCCTTTACGGGAAATACTCCACTGATAAAGTTACATCCCCTGAATCAAATTTGGTTCTGCCCGTTTTTAAGACAGAAGCTTTCTCAGTCATTTCCCACACCAATAAAAAATGAAGATCTGTCTCACTTCCTGTTGCGAATGATTCTCCCTCACTTCTCGAAGTTCATTTTTCCACCTCTCAAAGTTCAAACAATTATCCCATATATCTTGATTCAACTTTTTTTGATTCTCCTATATTTTCACCCTGTGATTCTGAAGGAACCAGTCCACATTCCCCAAGCTCCTTTTTCTCAAGTTTCATCCCCGTCGATAACCATCTTCTTGAAACCCTTCCTTATAACCCCCAAACTTTTACTGCTAAAGCCACAATGGCCGCGGATGGAGCAGGTGGGGCAGGAGGTGCTGCTGCAGGTGGTCCGGGAGGAGGAGCAGGCGGCCAAGCACCGCCTCTTCATATATTTGCAAAGGTTGTTGCAAGATATGCTCCTCTAGTTCTAGCGGTCCCTCTCCATGATTTATCGGAAAATTACATGAAAAACCTCCCCAAGTTCACAGGAGAGGGTGATTTAATGGCAACTGAACACGTAAATTTTTTCGATCAATTCGCTGACATTCTTGGATTGGAACATGAAGATGTTTACTACAGACTCTTGGTTCAAACCTTTGAAGGGCAAGTAAGAACCTGGTTTTGAGGCCTAGCGGCTGGATCTATACCGTCATATGATGAACTTGAAAATGATTTTATCAGATAGTGGGGTGAGTGGAAAGACCATCTTTATTATCTAACCGAATTTGGAGCTCTTCAAAAGAAAAACTCTAAATCAGTCCTGGAGTTTACCCAACGATTCAACAAATTGTACAACAAGATCCCAACCGAGGTTAAACCCTCACAACCTGCAGTGAAAGTGACTTTCGTCGGAGTTTTTGACCCCGACTTCTCCCTTTTATTAAGGGAGAGAAGATCAGTGGATCTTACCAAGATGCAAGACGATGCCTTGGAAACTGAATCTAACATAATAGCATAAGGAAATATGAAAAACAAATTTGAGACTGGAAACAAAGAAATAAGGAGATATAGGGAGCAAGGAGGACCCTCTGGATCAGGGAAATCCTCAGAAGATAAAATGGATGATATAGTTAGAATCATCAAAGAATCTTCAAACAAAATATCGAGAATGGAACTTGATCAAGCTAAAAATGAACATTACCCTAGAAAGGAATTCAGGAAGAACCCTAATCCTCAAAACCACCAGAAACAAATTAAGAATGAAAATCAAAATATTCAAACCCCTTTTAAAAGTGAAAACTTTATAGGAGGACAGGACATAGAGGATTTTGAGGAATTAGAAGAGGATATGAACCATCTCGGTTGTAACGCACCCACTACCATAATCAAATTTTTCGTTGCTTTCTGCAGAGTCAGAGCCCCTGAAATATCTACAGAGGAATAGCATAACCTAGCTCTTTCTCTGTCTACTCCCATGTGATCGTGGGTCATGATCACAGGTCGAATAACCATGGCACCTCTCAATAATTCGCGACTCGGTTCTACAGAAATGTCGAATCGCTCGACTCTGCAACCGTCGAACCCCGACAAGGCTAGCAACTGGCCAATAGGGACGAATCTCAACAGGGTTAGCGAATGGCCAATAGGAACGAGCCCTGTCGCGCGGTTGAGTGGAGTACAGGTGGCGAGAGGGGTAACATGACCCAGAGGGCGATGTGACAGGAGGAGGGTCCCACTTCACACGCCACACCATTCCAGACCCCGCCCCACCCCATTAAAGGCAAAATGGCAAGGGGGGTCTGGAATTCACCTGAACATCGTTGATCAAGGCGAATAAATCCTGACCGTTCAAGAGTTGCACGTTCAATTTCGGACCCCCCCCCCTCACCTCTAAAGGCAGAACAACAAGGGGGCTCTGAAATGAAGCCTTAGTCGTAGATCTAGGCGCGTGGACTCTGGTAATCCATATCTTCTCGCCACTTACCCTAATGTGCATTCGCGCCCCAGCTTAAAGTCGGCATCTCTTCCTCACATTTCATGGTCATCCCAGACCCTAGATCCTCCGAGAGGATCCTGTCCGTTCATCGGACCTTAACCACATGTTAACATCTTGATATTTATAAGTCTGGATTTCAGGGTTTGAGAGCACAAGGGAACATGCCCTTAGGTATCCCGAGTGTCGAAACGCCGAAGTGCCAAACAAGCCTAAATCGGTGATTAGCCCCTTGGGTTTTGCCTTGGTCAATATGACCTCTTCCCATATGACCACGGTCTCTCTTCCGTCAAGATTTGTCAAGGAGAGAGCCCAACCTCTTGTCAACGGGACTCCCGAATCCCCGATCCCTGATTTCCCGAAACGGGTAATCTCTCGACACGTAGCCACCCGAAATCGGTATGTCTACGATTGCTTCGGGGTTTCCACCATGGAACATCCCGATCTCTCGTCACCAGAAATCCCGAGTTCTCAATTCCCGATTTCCCGAAATGGGAAATCTCACGACACGTGGCCTCCTTTAATCAGATGACCCGAATCTACTTCAGGGTTTCTACCATGGAATGCCCCGATCTTTTGTCACCAGAACTCCCGAGTTCTCGACTCCCAATTTCTCGAAGTGGAAAATCTCTTGACACATGGCCTCCGTTATTCGGACGGTATAGATCTATTTCGGGGCTTTCGCCCCTATTCACTGGGGGTTTTTCCCTCGAATATCTCCTCACAGATCCAACGGCTGTCGGGTTTTCCAGCCGAGATCTGACAGCTCAAATAGGGTCCTAATTTGTGTGCTCTCCCACGACTCCCTGGACGTGGAAAGATCAACGGTACAGATGCTCTCATGGACCTTGGGGATATATGGTCCCAACCTCTTCACTACACACGAAGACACAGAAAGTCATAGGGGTAAGGCACTTAACATCCTACTTTCTCCTACCAAATCTAACGGTCATGAGTGACCACAGATTTCTCGACGGAATCTCGTTCGTCGATCACCACCTATCAAGGTTAAGGCACTTAACTTTCCAGCTTCTTCTTCTTATCTGACGGTCGTGAGTGACCACAAATCTCCCGACAGGATCTCGTCTGTCAATTCGATACTTATCAGGGATTTCTTAAGGCCTTGCGCCTTCACGTCCTCCTTCCAGGCTCTTGATGGGCTTTTCAAGAAGGGTATCTCTATGGGGAGGTTTACCCAGGGTACTATCTGAGGCAGATAAGGGTATCTCTCTCCCGAGAACCAGGCGTGAAGTCTAAATTAGATCAGTATGCATATAAATAACGATTTATGAGAACATAAGCCACACGTAGTCTTTCCATTATAAACATACAACTACCAGTATTGATCAAAACATCATACAGACATTCTTATACTGAAATTATTCACAATTTCACAGCTTATGAGCATAATTGTCAGAATACATATATTTCAAGATGCCAAAGGCAAAACACTTATCAGAAAGTAACACCAGGGGTTATACAACTG
>ML829983.1:26205-37021 GCA_009831015.1 Picea engelmannii | reverse complement strand
CAACAAGGGGGCTCCGGAATGAAGCCTCAGTCATAGATCTGGGCGGGTGGACTCTGGTCGTCCAGCTCTGCTCGCCACTTTCCCTAATGCGCATTCGCGCCCTAGCTTAAAGCCGACGTCTCTTCCTCACATTTCATGGTCATCCCAGACCCTGGATCCTCCGAGAGGATCCTGTCCGTTCATCGGAGCTTAACCACATGTTAACATCTCGATATTTATAAGTCTGGATTTCGAGGTTTGAGAGCACAAGGGAACATGCCCTTCGGTATCCCAAGTGTCGAAACGTCGAAGTGTCAAACAAGCCTAAATCGGTGATTAGCCCCTTGGGTTATGCCTTGGTCAATATGACCTCTTCCCATATGACCATGGTCTCTCTTCCGTCGGGATTTGTCAAGGCGAGAGCCCAACCTCTTTTCAACGAGACTCCTGAATCCCCGATCCTCGATTTCCTGAAACAGGTAATCTCTCAACACGTAGCCACCCGAAATCGGTCGATCTATGACTGCTTCGGGGTTTCCACTATGGAACATCCCGATCTCTCGTCACCAGAACTCCCGAGCTCTCGATTCCCAATTTCCCAAAATGGGAAATCTCACGACACATGGCCTCCTTTAATCAGACGACCCGAATCTACTTCGGGGTTTCTACCATGGAATGCCCTGATATTTCGTCACTAGAAATCCCGAGTTCTCGACTCCCGATTTCCCGAAGTGGAAAATCTCTTGACACGTGGCCTCCGTTATTCGGACGGTCCAGATCTATTTCGGGGCTTTCACCCCTATTCACTGGGGGTTTATCCCTCGGATATCTCCTGACAGATCCAACGGTTGTCGGGTTTTCCAGCCGAGATCTAACGACTCAGATAGGTTCCTAACTTGTGTGCTCTCCCACGACTCCCTGGACGTGGAAAGATCAACGGTCTGGATGCTCTCATGGACCTTGGGGATCTATGGTCCCGACCTCTTCGCTACCCACGAAAACACAGAAAGTCACAGGGGTAAGGCACTTGACATCCTACTTTCTCCTACCAAATCTAACGGTCATGAGTGACCACGGATTTCCCGACGGAATCTCGTCCGTCTATCACCACCTATCAAGGTTAAGGCACTTTAACTTTCCAGCTTCTTCTTCCTATCTGACGATCGTGAGTGACCACAGATCTCCCGACGGGATCTCGTATGTTGATTCGATACTTATCGGGGATTTCTTAAGGCCTTGCGCCTTCACGTCCTCTTTCCAGGCTCTTGATGGGCTTTTCAAGAAGGGTATCTCTATGGGGAGGTTTACCCAGGGTACTATCTGAGGCAGATAAGGGTATCTCTCTCCCGAGAACCAGGCGTAAAGTCTGAATTAGATCAGTATGCATATAAATAACGATTTATGAGAACATAAGCCACGCGTAGTCTTTCTATTATAAACATACAACTACCAGTACTGATCAAAACATCATACAGACATTCTTATACTGAAATTATTGACAATTTCACAGCTTATGAGCATAATTGTCAGAATACATATATTTCAAGATGCCAAAGGCAAAACACTTATCAAAAAGTAACACCAGGGGTTATACAACTACTGAGAGGGTGCTCGTTTCCACCCAACTGTAGGCTCAACGACTCACGGCAGATTTACCACTAGCCACCCCCGAGCTGAGACCACGATGTTGTGAGACTACGTCTCTATTTGCCAGTGACCAGGAGCGAAGGTTACTCTCCTTCCTCTCTGCTATCACTCACTCTGCATATTGCCAGAGTTCTCTTTCTCCCCTCGCGTCCACCCCAATCGCTTCTACCCCACGCCTTATCCTCTTGCGAGGTTGTGTGTGGTGCAATTTCCCTCGCGCTGGTCAGGCATGACGGCTCTACGGATGGGCGGTTCACCTCCCCATCCCTCATTAATTCCTGAGGATCCATCTACCTACCAGCGTGCGAGACATTTAATTCGGGGCCAGTGAGCCACTTTTGGTTCTCCGGGCCAGTGAAGTCCAAATACGGTATTGTTTTTCGGTGGAAGTTAACACCACCTTTCCAGGTGCCTTCCACCGCCTTTCTACAGCCGTCGTGGTCTCTTTTTCAACATATCCCCTCTCAACAGTCCTGCAATATAAATTCATAATATTATTCACATTCATCGACCTTTTCCACAAGGTCCATTCACATCACATATTCACATTTCTGAGTTTGTCACAGTTCTTGGCCAGTCCAATTATTTTTACAAACTGGGGGAAACAGGGTGTTACATCGGCGATGACTGCTTACAACCTTATATAACAATACACGATTACGAAAAGTCTCTCACTAAAGAGTATCGGACCGAGAGTAACAGGAACAGCAATGTTTCTGAAGATTCGACTTATCACGGAGTAACAAATGGTATAATGGTCGAGCTCCACTAGAAATACACCCTGAGGCCTAAAAACTCGGTTTCCACAACCGCTCAAATTAAAAAGACACTGCCAAGGGTTGAAATTGACCAAGCAGTTTCAAAAAACACTGAAAAACAGATCGCTAATATACAGACTATCAAAACAAAGACAACAGAGACGTCACCCTTAAGCACACTGAAAATAAACACCCCTGTTACCGAAACGAAGGCTCTTCAATCCAGGAAAGCTGAAAAGAAAGCGCTAGAGACTCAAACCATGGAAACTGACAAAACCTTTGGAAGTTTTAATCTAGAGAATGAGATCAAAGACCACTGTGAGGGAATCTTTGATTCCTTGGATAAGAAAGCGTTAGGTATTGAAAGAAATGACTGCTCTAGACTACTAGAGCAGATAAACATTGTGAAACAACAGTTGGACTACAAAGAGAGCTTACAGGAGGTTCAAGTGGAAATTTCACAATTGAACGAAATCGATACCAACCTGATAGACAGATGGCTAGTACAACCTAATTTAAAGTTGCAAACGATCAGGTTTGTCGATAAAGGTTTTGAAGACCAGTTTCCAAAGGTACAAAGAAAGTTTTATCTATTTAAAACTAAAGATCTCTCGACACCACCCAGAATTGTGTTGAATGTATAGCTTCAAAAGAGGGAGAGGCTTCAACTAAACAGTGAAGTATCATTCGAAAGCTTGTACTTTTGAAATGATAGACCAACGAAAAGCTAATCATGCAGTGGTTAAGGTTGCAGTTTTGTAACTATTTTTCTTTTTTCCCCTAAAAAGTAGGAGATCGATAACCATCAAGTAGTGATGATCTTGTATAAATAGAGGAGGAGACTGTTGAAGAAAGGCTTTTTTTTTCTCTAAAAAAAGGCATTGTGACGAAGACATCTAAATGAAACTCTGAATTAATAGAAAAGTCGATTGAAGATTCAAGATTTTGTCAAGTTTGAGTTATGTGTTCCCCTGTCTTTTCATCGTTCTTTCATGTATTTTATTAAAGAATGCTTGATTACAATTTAGTACAACCTCTACTGTGGAAATATTTTTTCTTGTTATTTTGATCATTTACATTTTTTCCTCTGTATCGATTATCAATAGATACAAGACCTACAAATGTTTGGATTACATCATATGCTTCATTAATATTTTTTTTTTGCTTCATAGTCTCCTATTGCAACGTGAGATTCCTCTTAAATTGATGCATCACCTTGTTAGTAGTTTTATGTTTTTCCTCATATCATACATGTTTCTCTTTCTTTAAATTTTAACTCAGATACAAGAAATGGCCTTTGATTCAGCTATCTCAGTAATTCGTGTTTTAAAATCATTCTCTTTAAATTGTGAATTAGAGATAACTAAGCCTAAAAGGAAAACACATAATTATATCTCCCTGACCTTTTATCCTTCATGACAGTACCAGTTTCAAGGCAACCTAACGTCGACCCTGGTCTTTCGGATCAAACCATCATTGCTCTAAATTTATTTAACACCATTTTACAAACAGCAAATAATCTGGTTGAGTTAGAACGTTCATGGGCAACAATTGAGAGAGATAACAGCATTCAGGAAAACTGGGAATTCCGACAGAGACAGTTGAGAAACCAACTATAGTCATTATCTTTTAAATCATCGTATTTTTTGTCCTCGACTTTCTCTATCTTTTCATATGCCTTGACAGTATACTTTAGAGCCTTAAAGTATAAACTCATGAACAACATGTACCATGCTACATTAGATACCAATCCCCAATTTTTCTTATAACTACTATGGCCTTGTCGATCATATAGGGTGGGGAGGTGCAAAAAATGAACTCATACAGTGGTGTGATTAAGTGTTCACAAATCCTTTGATAATCAATTTGGTATTTGTGCTCCCAGAGTACTTTGCAGTAAATATGGATAGCAGCATCAGCGGGCAACCAACTCCATCCCATGTTCAGGTATTTGTGAGTTATGCACATTATGTCTAGAAGATATGAAGCCATATGGACACTAGGGAAGTTGCCCAGTTATGCTCGTGTAACAACGGAAATTGCACTTTTAAGATTCTCGGACAATGTCTATCCAGTTGAATGAGACACCTACATCTGTTGTCTACGTCAGCGTTCTTCAAAATCCAAGATATAGCATATGCACAAGGGAATATCGTTGGATGTGTTGCCACCCTGAAGATTCCAGACTTTCTGATGTTCTTAAATGCGTGGAGTTCCCCTGGGTCCTCTACTTCTGTAGAAAAGTTTGATTTCTTGAACATGTGATGGACTTCCCCCCACTTCAAAATCTCTCCTTTGTCTAAAATTCCTGATGTATCATCGTACACAGCCCTAACACTTTCCGCATCTACTCTTTGTTCAGAGTTATTGAATGGTTCAGCTCCCGCTGGCTTCATTGTTGTTTTCTTTAGTGGTGACATGTATGAACCTGCATACAATGATAAATTTGTGGCTCATCATTAGAAAGAATTCATAGAGAACTATCTAAGATTGTGAAAGACTTGGGCAATTCTTTGAGAAAGATGAACAATTTTAAATGCAGTTCGGAGGAGTTAATAGTAACTTCTTCGATATGCTTTGAAGAGTTACTAAAACGATTTCCGAGACAAAACTTGCAAATACGCAGCAATAGTGAGAAGTCTTTCAACTAGTTTAAAAGAACAAGGCATGAGCTCAGAGTCTATTCCTATTTGAAGTATTTTATGAAAAAATATTCACATCCTGTTGTGAGGGCCATCATGCAGCTACCCATTTTGGATGATCAATCACACTTGTTAAGGGGGGAGCCATATGATGCAGAATGCCATGGTAGGTTCTTTTTTATTAAGAATACCACAAGGGTTGGGTTGACCAGTTCAGGCCCCTATATTTATTCCCCTCAATTCAAATCAAAATTAGAGGGTTTATCAGGACCTTACAGGGTTGACCTTATCTGAGCTATATAAGGGATAACCTTCTCTAGCGATTTGAGGGGAAGAAATTCAAGTCTGGTTTTCGTGCCCTAGATGAAATGGTGAGGAGGGGTTTTGCGATAATCGCATTCAAATCTAGGGTTTGGGAAACGGTAAATTTCAAAGGGCGCTCAATTTCTTTGGTCCTTAGCCATCAGAGGGATTGATTCATTGATGAGGGCATATAGTAAAAAAA
This sequence comes from Picea engelmannii, assembly GCA_009831015.1. Taxonomy (NCBI): domain Eukaryota; kingdom Viridiplantae; phylum Streptophyta; class Pinopsida; order Pinales; family Pinaceae; genus Picea; species Picea engelmannii. The sequence goes on along the minus strand of ML829983.1, from coordinate 31,490 downwards.
GGTGAAGCAGTAGAGGGAAATAATCCAAGGGAAAAGAGGCGGATTAGGGTTTACATCGTGCAAGAGGAAAGTGGGGAAAAGAAACCTTAACCTTTATTTGTTAAGCAAAGAGAATAGCAAGGTGGAAACAAACTTACTATTTGATCGCTACCATGTGTAGATGGACAGGAAGGACAATTTGCTCGAACGACATTTATACAGCTCTCTGATGTCTAGTCTAAGGCAAATAGCATGGTGAAAATAACCTCAACCTCGTTTCACTTTATATAACTTAAAGTCAATTAATTAGCATTAAATTTAATAGGTGTGCTCAAAGGTTTTCTTAACAACTTCTCTGAGCAACTCGAAGGCTTTTCTCGCAAGTTCGACGAATGATTTTGCTTTATCATAGCGATTGGCAAGAACTCCTTCAAGCATATCGAAAGAGTTGAAGGGAACTCCTCCGAGCAACTCGAAAGAGTTGAAAAGAACTTCGCCAAAAATTTCTTAAGACTTCCACTTTGAATGATTTCTCAATTTTTTCAAGGGCATCACGAGTTACCAAGAGAATCTTTCGTTTGGTCAAAGGGACTTATGGGAATTTTCTTTAGTTTTTCAAAAAATAAGGAGACTCCATTTTAGGAAAGTATCCAAATAGGAGGTAAAATGGAGAGGTTGAAGTGTTAGTCACAACACGACCCTCATAGAATTCATCTTGGAAATAGTAGCAAGATGAATCCCTTTGCTACAAGTGGAGCCTTATGTCTCTCAACAACACCATTTGAAGTGAACTTATCCTTGTAGACCCATTTGCATTTTATTGCATTCATCCCTTTTTCGACAAGGGAAAAGGGACCAACTCAAAAGTATTGTTCTTCATTTAGAAATTGTACTTTTTAGCCATAGTAGTTTCCCATTCTTCCTTGCCTCAAGCATCCTCGTATGATTGAGGATCACATCCATCCATGCATCCTCATATGATTGAGGATCACATCCATCCATTACCCTAGTCATGAATGAAAAATTCACCCTTACAAAAGAAGTCTATACTATAATGCATTCTCATTATGGACATGTTAAACCACATTCTTATAATCTTCATCATGAGTATCACTTTCCCTTCCAAGGATTACCTAACCCATAAAGTGAGTACACAACCCATTTTCAAAAATATCAACATAAATTCAAAGCCATTAAAGATCCAATGCCATTTGAATGCCATTAAAGATCCAAATAGATAAATGTGGTAAAAATAATCTAGCATTCATTGACAGAAATAGAGATAGAAATTAAACTAAGTATTTAAAAGCAAAAGCATAATAATTATTTTTTAACTAATAAGTAAAAGTAATCGATTGTATAAAAAACAATTCACCAAACAATTCACCAAACCATAGGCATCCAGGGCAGATGCCACCTCAAGCTAGGCATTCAAAGCAAATGCCATCCCAAGCTAGTCTTAGGTATTTAAAATCAAATACATGATAACCAACTATTTTTTAACTAACAAGTCAAAGTAATTGGTTATGTATAAGAAATTTTCCACCCAACCATAGGCATCCAAAGCAGAGCCAACCCTAACCCAGTCTATAAGATCACAAGAAAAAGGAAATGAACTACATACTCACATCTCACTCAACCCAACCCAATTTCTCTCAAGCTCATCCAATCTAATGACAATTGAGCATTCCGAATAACTCATCCAAATTTCAAATACTCATGGCATTCTCATCCACTACCCTACACAAGGAAAGTATTTCCCTACTCCGGTCTACAATCCCTCGAGTATTCTTCACTTTCAATGTTCTTCATTGTGGGCAGGATGAACCCATCATGTTCATCATCTTGTTTGACTTCTGGGAATAACCTTGCAGCTCTACGACACCCAATGAGCAACATAACATTTGATTTTATTTGCAACATAACCCAATGAGCAAAATCATTTGATTTTATTTGCAACATAACCCAATGAGCAACATAACATTTGATTTTATTTGCAACATTAATGGTGTATGGGAGTCTCAACTTCATTTTGCAACTCACCAACAACATAGGTGCACACCATGTCCCTAACCCTTACCCTACACTAAATAAGGTAGACAAAAAACAAGTTCAATTACCAGCTTTGTTTGTGTTTTCTTTTTAGATTACTGCACCTTCCGACCCTTTTCTTAAATTTAATCTATTGAAGTTCATTGTCATAGTTTTGAGGTGATTTCTTGTCAAACCAATGTCTGAATCCATATAGCCACTATAAGGTCTCACCTTGATATTGTTCTTATGGCAAGACATCCCTGTGATCTCGACAAACAACTAAAACATTCATTTGCCCTAGTACAAGTATCACTATTAGCACCAAGAAAACTTTTGAACACAAATAAAATTTTAAAGCAAACCAAGTAATTCCAAACAAAACTTTCGAACACATAAAAATTTAAAACAAACCAAATAATTCCAAACAAAACTTTTTGAGGACAAAAATAAAATTTTAAAACAAATAAAATTTTAAAGCAAACCAAGTAATTCCAATCCAATAGACCAATATTGATCAAAATAACCAAGTAATTCCAATCCAATAGACCAATATTGATCAAAATATTTTACTAGACCTCACCATCAAAATCAAAATAGATGCCCTAAGCTTCTTTCAAAATAGATGCCCTAAGCTTCTTTCAAAATAGATGCCCTAAGCTTCTTTTTACCAATAGACATAGATACAAGCGAAAAACATATATAACTTAAAAATGGTTTACTCTTTCAATTAAAACTGGGATTGCCATCTATAATGAATTCCAAGCCAGAAGTTAAATAAATAAAACACTCTTTCAATTAAAACTGGGATTGCCTACTATAATGCATTCCAAGCCAGAAGTTAAATAAATAAAACATCTTCAGCTTTTACTTCTTGTGATTTAGCATCTAACAATCATTTAAACACCCCAAAAAATATGGAATGAATTCTATACGATGACATTAAATGAATACAAGTATAACCAATAAATGAGATTACATCATTTCAAGAATAAGACAGCTTAAGGTTTAGCATCTTACAATCATTTAAACACCCAAAAGAATAAAGGCTATACATAAAAGAATGAGTTAAAATAAAGACTATACCTAAAGAGTTGAGTTATATATAGCATTAAATGAATGCTATTATAACCAATGAATGAGATTTACATCATTTCAAGAATAAGGCAGCTTTACATAAATAATGAACTGTATACATGGAATAAATAGAAATCTAATTAATGAATGAGATCAATTGATCTAATGAATTCTCTAAGACATTGAATGTAATTGATCAAACCTCACTCCCAAAAACATAGTATTTCCAAATATACTCTGAATAGTTGTTACTATCTAATACAGATAAGACAGTAAAAAACAGAAAATAGCACCTTCAATCTCATGTAAAATTTTCAGAAGTAGTCATAACAAATGGTTGCAAGCTTAGAAAATGAAAAAACAAGCGGTCGCCCTAAAAATCCACCCCGTATCATTAAAAAAATTGCCTATAAACCAAGAGCAAGGTACAAAAATATAGAGTTTTGAATGTCATGATAATAGTAATTACTATCTAGTACAGGCAGACAAGTAAAACAAAAAAATTACCACTTTGAATATCAAGTCAAAACTTTTCAAAATTATAGTCATAACAAGTACTTTCCCTCAGTATGGAAATATGGTTGGTCACAATTTTTATAATCCTGTTTTACCTTAAAATTTAAGACAAGCCAAAACAAACTCTTAATCCTCTAGTCTAACCGTAACTATTCTTATCCGTTCTAAATAGTAATCTAACTAACAAGTACGCCAATACGAGTCCAATCCAAAAAAATTATAGTACAACCGCCATGACATTACGACACAAGAGTCTCATTCAAAGATAACGCTGCAAGCTGCTCAGCCGGATTTGCTTGAGCTTGTGTCACATTCCGTAGAACCTCCATCGCTTCTGCAACTTTAGCCTTTAAGGCTTCAGGAGACTCCAACAGATGAAGAACCTCAGTTTGGTCCATTTCCAAAAGCATACCAGTAACTTTGGCTGCATGATCATGTTCCAACTGATCAACCAACGGATACAAGCTTTCTCCAAGCATCTGCAAAACAATATCCACGTGTGTTTAAGATATGATACACCTCAAAATGCATATATAAACAAAAATCAACCACATTAAGCTTTTAGTTAATTAAACGTAGGCGCTGTAACAATTTTCCAAACACGATAAAAGCGCCTCTAAAATTCCATATATTGATCAGAAGGAAAGTTCTCTAGGCAATGGAAAATCAATACCGTTCGTTGTTGTTCTGGAGTTGCATTTGCAAGAGCTGATGCCAAAGCTCCAATAGGTATAGGCTGTGAAATGGTTGTCTCAGCTGCACGTAAGGGAAGACCGCCCATGTCTAATGGTAAAGGATGCATCCCTCCCGCAACTCCAGATAAAGGAATTTCATTGACATTCCTTCCAGGTGGATAACGATATACGCGATTACCACGAGGTAGCATCTAGTAGAAATCAAAGGCAGGGCGATAAATTCTTTGAGACAGAAAATACACAGATAACAAAAGATTTACAGATAAGACCCCAATATAACACCCCAAATAATGTCAGATGTGACAAACTCTGAAGAGTACACCATTCCCAAAATAAATATCTTTTAGACCAAGAGATGAAACGACAATATTGATATAAAGTTACAGGTAAGGTACTTACCTGCTGCTGTAGAAGTGGTAGCTGCTGCTGTGGTTGCTGTTGTATGGGTGCTACACCACCTCGCCTGCCACCTGGACGCTGGCCCTGTTGAGCCTGCATGAGAGGGAGATAAAAATTTGGAATAGGTGCACTTCCTGGCCTCATACCTGGGATTAACTGTTGCTGATAACCAAATCCAGCAGCCTGTTGCAACAAAATCAGAAACAAATTCGTAATTATAACCAAATGAGGCCCTTAACTTTCATCTCTGGAAATAACTTTGCAGAATTGTTGTAATTGGAAACACAAATCATGATGGGCAACCTTCGAATTTACTCCAGACAGATTCCAAGCATACTAAGTACTCTATTGTAAGCCAAAACATGTAAAGCATGACTTTCCAAAAAAACCAAGCACGTTCACAAGTCCTAAATTTTATACAGGTGATACCACTTACACAACTTCCTACATAAATAACAAAAAAATCTGAAGGAACATTAAACTTGATGGTTTGAACATATTTTCAATAAGAATCAAGCACTTAACATGCATGTGTATGGAACAAAGCTTTTAACTTGTGTTTCCAATACACAATGTACATAGACATGA
>ML829982.1:127334-150937 GCA_009831015.1 Picea engelmannii | reverse complement strand
CCTTTTCTTCGGCAATTGATGCTTCGTGTTTCTCCTTCCTTTTCTTTAGCTCGGGACAATGATTCTTGTAGTGACCATACTTTCGACAGTGGAAGCATTGTACTTCTGAAATGTCTTTCTCTTGATTTGGCTTCCTCCTTGAAACAAACTTCCTTTTGTTCCTGAAGTTCTTGAATCTTGTTGTGAAGGCTTGATCGTCGTACTTCTTTTAGGGTTTCTCTTTTGCATTGATCCTTGATTCTTCTTGAGCACAACAAGTCCAAAGTTATTCAAATGTTGGATACTCCTTCCTTGTGTTCATGCTTGCAGTAAATGCATCCCACGTCTTGGGAAGACCATTGAGTACTATGTTCACCAATTCCTTTTCCGAAATGGTCTCTCCAATAGCTTGTAGTTGATCTCTTAACTGAGAGATCCTCACAAAATATGATGTTATGCTATCGTCATTATTCATCTTCATGTCACGGAGCTCATTCTTTAGACTCATAACTTGTCCAATGTTTTTGACTGAGAAGAGATTTGTTAGGGCATCGTACATCTTCTTTGATGAGTCAATATGGGAGATGTAGGGTATAAAGTGGTTTTTTATAGAATCCACTATGATACTCATGGCATTGATGTCAACATCTTTGAACTTCTCCATAGCTGCAACGTTCTGCGGTTCCTTCTCTTTTCCTTCTTCAAACTCTGGTTTCATGATATTTACTTTCACGATATCCAACACTTTATTCTTGGCAAGGATGAGGTCAATCCTTGTCTTCCACACTCTGAGGTTAGAGGATCCATCTAACTTGTTCTCTGACTTCATAGAATAATTCATGGTTGCTTTGACTTGGTCAAACCCTAGATTTGACCACAAACTCAATCTTCACATCTTGGCTTGCTGAGAGTATCAGGGAATGCGCTAGGCTAGAGCGCACTGATCTATCCAGATATTAGGTCAATCCATTCACTTAAGGTGCCTCAACAAGAGGTTTAGGGTTTCTGCAACTACTCCTGCCAGTAACCCTAGCAACAATGTCTTGGAAACTGCTTCTGCTAGTAACCCTAGCGGTAGTTCCTCAACGAGCTCAATATCCTAGTGGCTATGTTTCCTTCCAGCGTTTAGACTGAATGAAGGAGGTGTGGGCCCATAATTTGTTAGAATATAGAAGATTGTGTGCTCGTTTTACCATTGACAATACCCTTGTCACCCAACCATAGGCCGAAGCCACCCTCCGAGCACCTTAACCTTGACTGAGAATTACTCTGGAAGAAAACCCTAGGCTAGATAGCCAAACAAGGTGTAGCACATATTCCTCCAAGGATAACGCACCAACAATAGATGATCAGATAGTCCAAACCCTAGCCAATAGATAGTCCAAGCCAACACTGAAAACTGGTTGCTGCAGCAGCTGCACCTGTAGCTCTCCTCCACACGTGCGCACCAAAATGGGAAGTGCAGTGCGCACCAATTGCTTCTCTGCAATTCCGAGATGTGTCAAATGAGAACTGGAGCCTTGTATTTATAGTGGTTCTTCTAGATTTGTTGGGGCCGACTTCTCTTTCTGGGTACATGTTTGTTCAATATATTATTATTATTTCTGGCCGACTTCTTCTCTTGGAGGCTAATAACCTAATATAAATTATCTTCTTGAGATGACAAGACTTCTAGGGTTATTAACCAACTCATTAGGGTTTTCTCTTGCTTTCCGGAGTCTTCTATTCTTTTCATCTTTACACGTGGAGGTAAATACCTCCCGCAGCTACCATAATATTAACATGGACAAGTTGAGGTTGTTAATAAAGTGCTCAAAACTATGCTCCAATGCACCGTTGACAAACACACACCATATGATTTTGCCATCTTTATGGGCGTATATAGAAACTTTCAAAACAACCACCGGTTTCACACCCTTCCACTTTTTCCATGACATATAATCTATCCTCCCCATCGAGTGTGAAATCCCAACATTACACATGATAATTGAGCTCTTTCCCAATACACCGCCCCTGAAGAAATGACTGTTATCTCTCGAATATCTCGATGAAGATCGTCGGGCATCCTTACAACACAATGAAGCCGCCAAAAGCGGACCAAAGCCACCTTTGACTGCCAATTTAATCTTCGTCCACTTACCGAAGGCAACCTCGTCCTCACCTACGATATCACCCATGATACTCTCGACCATTGAAAATTCGAATCCCTATGGAGGGGACCCTATGTCATTTTTCATTTCCTTAATAAGTGCACCTACATATTAGGTGACCCTGGAGGTGCTACTCTCAAGGACCCATTCAATGGGTTATACTTAAATAAATTCTACCCCTGTGTGTAACCACTTTACCTTAGGTTTTCTTTCTTTCCTAGTCGTTTTTAGTCTTTTTTACAACAAGTTCTCTCATTATATGAGCCTAATTCAGTATCCTTGTGTCAACATATGAATTCTTCATCTGCTTACCACCTTAGGTATGGGGATGGAGCCAACTGCTAGACCAAGAATCTTGCCTCGGCAACCTGGGCCCTTTACACTCTAGACCATGTGTTTCTCCACTCTAGCAGCATATTCCTCGGTCTTGCCACTAATAACCAAGCTAAATACGCTGCCATCATTGGGATTCTATCAGAAGCTATTCACCTTGGTATTCACCACCTCTGTGTGCTATTATATTCCTAGCTCATCGTCCATCATCTGAACAACATGTCCATGTCTATTTCACAAGTACCTTCAAGTCAAACTACTACTATGAAATTTATAGTCAATCACATTTACTCATATATCTAGGAACCACAACCAAATGGCATATCAAATAGATAATCAAGTACTATATTAGAATTTATTATATCTACTGGTTCTTCTTGTTGAAACATTTGTGGTTGTGACAATGACAATGGGCTTTGCGTCGATGATCTGTCTGTTTTCAATATTTTCTAGATCAGATTCTGAATTAGGGTTCATCTCTGTTGGCACAGGGGTAGACCCAGGGTTCAACGCTACAACAACGCACCAACAAAACCCTAATTACTGACACTTTCAACAATACCTACGAAGTAGATGAAGTCTCACCCGAGGTAGAGGAAGGGGTGGTTGCAAAACTCATGTGCCTACAACCTTAGCTGGGACACATATATATGATTCTAGTATTTAATAGAGCATTCAGCACTAAACCTTCATCAATATCTAACCAATATCTACTCCTCAGATAAAACAAAGCATCGCAACATTCACCTAGATCTAATGTATCTAAGCACTTAGCATAAGGAATTAGATAAGATCTAGCAGATTCAAGCACTAAGCAAGTTCACAGAGGTTAGATATAGCATCCAGATTTATCATAAGAACAAAGTATAGAAAGATCTATCTATCTATCTATGTCAAGCACTTAGTAGATAACACATAAGTACACCAACACATCATACAAAGCAGAGAAAAACAACATATACGTGGTTCACCCCCACCCTGGGGCTACGTCCACCAAATCTTCTTCTTTATTAGCTTCTTCAATCATATACATGCACAGAACCACAAAAACCTTACTCCGCATAGGATAGGAGATCTGTGCACCTCGCTAGATCCTCCTTCCTTGCGTTACAACAAAAAACCCTTCACAGTATGTTACAACCACTTGCACTTAGCTCTGCAAGTCTTTCACAGTATGCACAAAGCATTTACAAGCCACACTTTCACTTCTCACAACATCACATAGATTCCTCTTCCCTATTTCCTTACATCACCTAGACATCTATTTATATATTACAAAATAGGCCTAAGCATGGGTAAAACCATGGGCCGACATTCCCATACCCATTACATATTCCCAAATCCCAAAAGGACCCCAAAAGGGGCCGACATCCCGCGATCTATACTTCGTCTTGTGCTCCACCTTCGACAGGCTGTCAAAGTCCAAAATGGTCAAACTTGACCAAGGATCTCTCAAAACTTGGTCGAGGGCCAAGAGGCTCCGTGTCTTTGACCTCAACCACCAATGACTGTTTTGAGAGACATTCATTGGTGTTGTGCTAGGGGATTTTTTGGAATTCAGACCACTTCCCAGTGTCATTATTTGTCTTTCCTTTACCCTTCTTGTCCTGTGTCTTGGACCAATTGTCTGGAGGTTGTTGGTTAGGGACATCCTTACTGTCTTCCCCCAGTATTGTGGGGTGAGAATCCATTAACAACAGAGGTGCAACAAAAATAAGCCGAAGGCTCAAAAGATTCAGCACCCAGACAAGAAGAACACCAGGATAGGGAAGAGCAAACTAGGAGCCCAGAACTGGAAATGAAAACTACCGATCCATCGAAAAAGAAGACTCCAGTTGCCACTCCATGAAAATCAACTAAGCAAATCGAAGATCCCATCACCTCCATTACTCCCTTACAGTCAACTCAAGGGAACATAGACACAAGGTGGATTTTCAATGAAGAATTGAGACCTATAAGGATAAAAGAGCTCCCTCCAAATGAGTTCTTTTTTGATAAAAAGAGAAAATATGCGGTAAAAAGAGAATTATATCAAGAAGTAGGATCAACGACCAAGAAATTTAAGGTGTTGACCGACGGGAAAGATATGAAGAAAGAAGAATTCGTGACAGAAATAGTCGGGACATTAGGGGCATTTGCTACGACAAACCAATTTTCAGTCGGGGTTTTGAAAAATCAGCTGAAGCAAAAAAATCGCCTCATCAAAACCTTAGAAGTCAAACTAGCCACAGCAGAGGAAGCATCCATGGACCAGGCGAACACAGGAATAGAACAAGAAATAATGGCCGATAAAAAGGAAATCGAGCTGCTCAAAGCTAAGCTTGAACAAGAACAGTTGGTAGCTCAGACCAATCAAATACATGTAGGCTAGCAAAGAGATTTGATTGAGCAGTTACAGGTTAGATTAGAGTTCGCTGAAAGCCAAGTTATAAATATCGGGATATTCCAGTCCCAGGCCATGGAGATTCGGAGCAGAGTTTCTGCAACCTAACGAAGTTTACTTGCCAAGGTGGAGACGATTCGGGACAATTGCCTGCTTGTTGATCGAGTATTGGAAAAATTGTATGTCAGAGAGAGAGAAGTTGGAGCAGCTCGGGTCATATTTCAAGAGGCTGTAATAGCTACAAAAAACAAGGAATCGATAAATAGTTCCTAGTTTTCCATTTCGGAACAGACCCGAGGTAATATTTTGTTGAAAGAATGGGAACGCAACATATCAGAAGGCAAATTGCAAGCCAAGAGGATAAGGAAATTCTGGGAAGAGGCCTTCGGTTCTATAGATGGAGATTTGTTAGGCATTGATAGTGAGAGCAATGTTGAGACACTGAACCAAATGAATATAGAGAAATTCTCGCTTGATATAAATGAGAAAGAAGAAAGAGATTCATCTGAAGTCTCACAAGTAACTCAGGCAGACATAGTTCAAATAAATAAATGGATTATTAAACCAAGTGTGAGATTGTGCGCCATTGACACCCTAGACCGACAGATGGAAGAAAGGTTACCACAATTAGTCAGAGATTGTTATATTTTTTAGGCCAATTGTCAAGCGGAACCTTCTAGGTTGATATCTTGGCTGGTGGAGAAATGTGTCACTTGTACCGAGCATGCAAAGGGGCAGGCTTCTGGTACTAAATAAAGATAGAGATAAATAAATGAAACGATTGATCTCCTTCTTGTTGTAACTGAAAATCCTGGAACAATTGAGATTCCATCATATGTAAATCTGTATAAATATACAATAGAAGGAAGGAACAATGGCTGGACTTTTTTGGGTCAATTGTAATAGAGTTTTCTCCCTCAAGAGTTAATATAAAGCAAATCTGAAGATTCTCGATTCCGTTACAACTATGTTATGAATTTGTTTCCTTGTATTCCATATCTAATTTCATTTCATATATGTATCTGATGAATGTTTCGCTATAATTTAGTACAACCTCTACTATAGTGAATTAATTTCAGTTTTCTATATCGTTTACTGTTTTTCCTCTGTACCGGCTATCAACAGGTATAATACCAGTGAACACTTTAGATTTCTATATATATTTTATGCTTCATCAGGTTATTTCTTTATCTTTTTCTTCCTCTGTTTACATGTGATATTCTCCCTTGATAGGAGCCTTACATGATAGACAACTTAATGTTTTTCTTACACCTCATACACATTCATTAACATATAACTCAGTTATGGGAAAGGGCCTTTGGTTTGCACCCTCTTTTCACTACTGGAGCTATAAACTCTCCTTTATATGACCGAAATCGAGACAACATCTAAAAAATTATTTGAGATTTTCTTATCATTATGTTCCTCTATGACTGTCCCTGTGACAAGACAACCTAATATTGAACCTGGACTATCAGATCAAACACATATTGCCTTGAATATTTTTGATACTATTCTTAAAACAACCACTACCCAGGTAGAAATTGAACATTCGTGGGCAGCGATTGAAAGGGACATAAACATCCAGGAACAGTTGGAAGCTAGACAACAACCTAGAAATCAGCCCTAGCTTCCCTTGCCAAAGGTTGACATTTCTTCCTTCTCTACCCCTTAATCACTTTCGGATGCCTAAACATTGTACTTCTAAGCCTTAAGTACAGAATCTGGAACAACACTTACCATGATTTGGTTGTAGCATATTTGCAGACCCAAATTTCGATTTGTTCTGGTGCCTAAATTGCTTCTCGATTTTGACAACATATCGATAGACAACTCCTAATGATGAGATGTTTAGGAAATCCATTTTGGTTTGGATGTACCTATGTAGAGCCCCATGGTATTTCAAAACTAGATTCCACTCGGAGTCTTTGATACCCAACTTGGTGTGCAAGGTATGGAAAGTATTTGTGAACTCCAACACTGTTTGGCTCTTCTCTTGCCACAGTGTGGTCCATCTCATGTACTGGTATTCATAGTTATCAACATGATAGTACTGTTCTTTGACCACATCCACAAAACAATCCCAACTGGGCTCAGCCCCATATATTATAGATTCCTTTGTGGAACTTTTTTCCCAGTAAGTTTCCCACAAATGTTTGACATGGGGGAGAGCCTTGAGGAGTGCAAAGGTGATATTTTCCCCATCGGAAAAATTTTGAACAGAGAAATAATCTTCTAATAGATTTAACCATTTTTCTAGGGCATCCACATCTAACTCACCTTCAAATACGGGAATATAAAAATTTACCTGTACCTTGAAGGGGGTTGCATGGCTTCTTGATGAATATGCTTCTCCTGTGGGCAATCGTTGAAGGATATGTGTGAAGTTTTCCATCATTTCGTTCCTTTTTCATGCAAGGGATTCCTGAAGCAACATTTTAATAGGATCTCCTACTCCATCATCTTTATTTTCGTCCCCCATGGGTTGTTGTCGGGCTCGGTGCGATCGATATTGCAATGACTCGATTGGTTTGAGTCCCAACTTCTTGTACCCATATCTTGTTGGGGACATGCACGAAGAAAAATAAATGAAGAGCAGACCGCTCTAATACCAATGATCCAGATTATGTTTGGAACGAAATGAAAGCATATATATTACGATGAAACACTCATGAAATTTTCCAGAAACAAAGAAATACAACAATACTTGATTTCTATTAATGAAATAATTGTAAAGAATCTGTAAAAATACAGACTACAAGACTCACTAGAATGGTGGCAGCTTTATCTCTGAGAAGAGATGTGATGGCTACGCTCATTCGCTAGAAGATCATTACAATGAGGCTCTGAAGGCATTTTTGTGTTAAACATGAATGCCAAAACCCTAGACATCCAAAAACCTAACCCTAGGAGATGAAACACCAAAAGTGATGTGGGCCCCGTTTGGGTAAGTTAGTACATTAACTTCCCAGGGTCGTAACTTTTGCATACAATCTCCGTTTTAGGCGTGTGATAGCATGGTGGAAAGGTATTTTAAATAACTATGCATTACATCGTCAAACTTTGACTTCGTCTACAGTTTGTCTGTGGTGATCCAAAATAACACTGTTTAGGGACCCAAAACGACCCTGAAAGTACAACAAGAGGCGTTGACATGAAAACATACAAAATAATCCAGTTGGATTAGGTGGGAGGCCACCAGTATCCACCTGGAATATGTGTAGGGATTGAGACAACCCCAGAAGTGTAGAACCCACAATTACAAATAAGTAAAGAAGAACGTGCTGAACTAAAAACTGACAAAAGGAGCCAGTTGGAACAAGTGGGTGGCCACCAATATCCACCTGGATGAATATCTTTCAAAAAGCAAACACTCTGCATACAAATTCTAAGAGACAACATAGAGATTCTATTTAGGGCAAGGTTATAATGATGAATGTATGGGCGAGAGTCACCATACCTCTGAGGAAAGCGCTGAAAATAACCAAAGACCACCACTATTCTTCCAACAACTGAAGTGAAACGAAGGAAAACTAACCAGAGCAACAAAAAATATGTGACAAAGTGAGGGTGGTGAGCTCGAGGTGGAGTAAGAACGATGTGCAATACATGCACATCACTTCTCCACCCTCTCATTAATTTCCATCAACCATAGCTAGGGTGGAGTGGATCCAAACTTCATCATTTGCATTAATCAAATTTAATTCAAATCCAACATATCACTTCTACTTTGTCAAAATTGAAATGAAAACCCTCCTATAACATAGTTTTATACTAGCACCATTAATATAATATGTCCCATATTTCTAACAAGTTCCAATMTGSAAGGATCGATTGACCTYAAAATAATTGCATAAACCATAACTATTGTCCACCAAACATAACCAATACCATAACACAATATGCCATGAATGCAATATGTCATAACCAATGTGTATATGAGTTGAAKTTCAAATTTTAATCATAGATGTGTAATAGTCATAACCAAAGTRCTTGTCACTTCAAAACTTTCCTTTGACTTTTAAATTTCYAGCCCTTATCATCATTGACTGCATGGGAAAACTTGTTCGACTTCCTATGTTTTTTTCAAACTATAAAATGCTTCGTAAATTTGTCATGTTCGAAATTCAAAGAAGCATGAGAGAAGCATTTCTTTTTCACCATGATTTAAACAAGGGGGTCCCACCTATTTAATATATTATTATGTATATGTATATAGATAATAAGGCATTGCAACCCATTTGCACACATGGGTATTACGTTGCGCTTCTGGGTGTCAAAAAGACACAAAGGAAGTCTAATATTCATTGGACGTATGCAAAGGTTATCCTATTTTGATGGGGGACAACTCTCCATTCAAGGTCACCGACAAATGAAGAATTGAACTCACAAACAAAAGCTTCAAGGATGTGTTACACGCTCCCAAACTTTTCGTCAACATTCTCTCCATGTTTTAGGTGACAAAATATGACACCAGAAAGAGAGTCAAATTCACACCTGATGTAGTGGATATCTATGACATGGAAACCAATTCCAGGGTTGCTACCGGTGAGGCAAATCATCAATATAGATTCTACACATTTTCTAAATTTATTGAACCAGATTCTACATTACTACTTATCCATGCTGATGAAGGAGTAGGATATGGAATGAAAGGTTTGGGAATTTAAATTTCATATATATGAAACAACTTAGCAAGCAGGGAATGGTTGATGGTCTACCCGACATCCACTTCTCCAAAGGAATTTGTGAGGGATGTGTTCTTGGAAAACACCCTCAAGATAAATTCGACAAAGGAAAGACTCAACAGGCTTCCTTTCCTTTAGATCTGATCCATAGTGACCTCATGGCCCATTTTTAACATCCATCAATCAATAAATAAAGGTACGTGGTCATTTTTGTTGATGATTTCTCACGCTTCACATGGATTTTATTTCTCAGGAAAAAATCTGAGGCATTTCAACACCTCAAAGATTTAAATTCCCTTGTTGAAACATAGTAAAGAAAGAAGATAAAAGTCCTCCGAATAGATAATGGGTGAGAGTATGTCAACCATGAGATGAAAAATCTTTTCCATGAGGCTTGGATTCAGTTGCAACACACAGTTCCCTATACTTCACAGTAAAACGAAGTTGCTGAGTGGAAAAATAGATCTCTAAAAGAGATGGAATCTTGCATGCTACATGCAAAGTCACTTCCACAGAGATTATGGGCTGAAGCACTTAATTGTGCAACTTACATCCAAAATAGATATCCCCATAGATCTGTCAAGGATAAGACCCCCTACGAGGCTTGTAGTGGCCTCAAACCAGAATTTACCCACTTCCGCATATTTGGTTCTCGTGCATGGGGCAAGATTCCCTCTGAGAAGAGGAAGGCACTTGATCCACATAGCATAGAGTGTATCTTCTTTAGATATCCCGACAGTGTGAAGGGATACAAACTCATTGATATTTCCTTAGATAGGCTCATCATTGAGCGTAGTGTCAAATTTGAGGTAAGTGTCTCGCATGTACCTTAGCAGCTGCATGTAGACACTTTTGTTCTTCCACCTATCAGAGATGATGAGCATGCACATGCCAAATTTTCTTCAGATGAGAGTTCTAATTCATAGGATTTAGATGATTCAGATACCGAGTCAGTATAGTCAAATGTAGAGTGATCCAAAATGGATCCAGGAAGGCCTAAAAATCAAAGTTCTCAAATGCTCAATAAAATGAGATGATGGCGAAGTGCTCATCACAATATTTCCAGCGACACAAATGGATCGAAAAACGAACGTCGTATGAGAAAGTTATGGCAGTTGGAAAATTTGATCTTCTCCAACAAAAAATCAAATTGGTCAAAGGATGACGTGATAGTATTAGAGTACATATGGTAGTGGATGGTGACTGGGCAGGTGATTGTGTTAATGTGATGTGGAAATGCTATATTTATTAGCAATTTAATATTTTATGGCATAAAAAGGTGCTAACTCAAAGTTTCATGCCACATTATATTAAATGGTTTTTAAACCATATGAGTGGCACCAATTCAAAGTTTTAATGCCACATTAATATATAGGGGGATAACCATATATTATATGGTTAATAAAATCGCACCCTATGCATATATTTTACCACATAACAAGGAGCTAATATTTAATACATGATATCATACCATATATTACCCTAAAAATGTGAGACTTGAATCATTCCAAAAGTGGGTTTTAAATACACTTTTATTAACCATTAAAAAGTGGATTGAAGACTATATGTTCTAAATATGCCATGCAAGGGGTAATATGGTTATATAAACCATGTTTTGTGTGGTTTATTAAATGTGCACACATATTGTGGGTCGAGAACCTTGTAATATGGTTTTATTTAAAACCATATTGCATATTTTATGGAATATCAAGCAGATTTTAACCTATATTCGATGCAGATTTCATGCCACAAGTTGGGTCTTCTTGGGATTTGATCCCACTAACTGTACTTTTTAAACCAATAGTCTTACCATTGTAGCAGGAGGTCGGATTTATGTAAAGTATAGCAGGACAATTCATTTTATGCAGGAAAAACCAGCAAGTTAAGCCATTGAGGATGGGAATTGGAGGCCAATTTCGGGAGCTATGCTCAACATTTTTCAGTGTTGTTAGTTGTGTTGGATTATTGAGGTTGATTAGAACACAACCATGCCATTTTGTAATCATTTTGATGCATTTCTGATGTACGTTTGAAGCATTGAAGATTAATAAGAAATCCTCCCCCATTGAGACAAAGGCCTGGAGACGTAGGCAAACTCGCTGAACTCCGTTAACAACCTTGTTGTTATGTTTTGATGTTATTTATGCTTACTTTCTGATATACATTCTTTATGTTGGATGAAATATCATTTCATTAAGATCTTCTTCTTTTCTTAATTCCTAAGTGGTAATTTAACACATGCTTAAAACTCAACCAAGTCTTTAAAGATCATTTTCAGATCACAGAGTCAATGCATGCAGATGCAGTCGTAGAACCAGAGCCAGGGCCATGGCCCAAGTGGGCGAAGAATACTCTTCAGGATGTAGGGGATATTGTTGGGGATCTATTTGATACTAGGAGGACTCGATCTGATTTCAAGGAGCCTCCTCTTTCACTCACTGCCACTGAACGGATGCCACCCATACATCTTCTCTTGGTTCAGTCTTCAGATCCATAGTCATATGGCGAGGCTGCTGGAAATCCCTTTTGGGAATCCACCATGCAAGAGGAGTAAAACTCCCTCCTCAAGAACCAGACTTGGGATCTAGTTCCCCTTCTTGTAGGAAGGAAAATTTTTAGGTGCAGATGGGTCTACAAGACCAAGAGCGCAATGGATGGACATGTTAGCAGATATAAATCCAAGCTAGTTGCCAAAGGCTTTCAACAGGTGCACAGTATTGACTATGATGAGACCTTCACTCCAGTAGCGAAGATGTATTCCATATATTTAGCACTTTCTATTGCAACAACCAGAGGATGGGAACTCCATCAAATGGACATGAAGAAGACATTTCTTCATGAAGATCTCTTTGAGGATATCTATATGGAGCAGCCCCAGGGATTTACGCAGGATTCATCTTTGGTATGTCGACTGAGGAAGTCTCTTTATGGCCTAGAGCAAGCCCCAAGGGCATGGTATGCTAAGATGGACTCCTACCTGCTATCAAAGAACTTTGTACATTGTAAATCAGACCCAAATTTTTACATGCTCGGGACGGTTGATTCACTTCTACTCCTAGTTTTGTATGTTGATGATTTGATGATCATCGGTTGCTTGAATTAAACGATTGTTGTAGTCAAGAGGATTTTTCATGATAGGTTCTTGATGATGGACATGGGTCCGCTACATTTATTCCTTGGACTTGAGATCATCTAGGATGCATTAGGAATCAAACTGTCTCAGGCCAAGTATGCACAAGATCCCCTTGAGATATTTCACATGAAATATTGCAAGTATGCCCCGACTCCTTTCCTATCAGGAGTCAAACTTGAGGATGTTGGGGACACTCCATTGGTTGACAACACATTGTACACACAACTAGTGGGGAGCTTGTTGTATCTCACACACTCTATACTAGACCTCTCCTATGCAATTGGAGCAGTCTATAGGTTCATGGAAGAGCCGCATGAGCTACATTGGAAGTACGGAAATAATATCCTTTGATACACAAAAGGCACCATCACCTTTGAGATTCAATATGCAACAGACTCTACATTGGACCTCATCAGGTTCATCAATTATGACTGCTCTAGCGATAACATTGATCACAAGTCCACATCTGGTTACTCACTTAGTCTTGGTTCCAGGCCTATCTGTTGGTCGAGCAAGAAGCACACTTCTATTTCTCTATATTCAACTAAGGAAGAGTACATAGGGGTAGTTAATGTAACCATTTAGGCTATGTGGCTACAACATTTTATCACTGAGTTGGGTATTTAGTTTCATCATCCGATCGTCATCTGGTGTGACAACCAAAGCACTCTGAAGTTATGAAAATATCCACATGAACTACATCTGGGACTTAGTACATGAGGGGATCATCGACTTGTAGTTTTTTCCTTTAGCAAAACAGACTGCATATTCACTAATACCTTCACTGAGTAGAAGTTCCATTCTCTGCGCAGTCATCTTGGAGTGAAGGACACAGTTTCCTAGAAATTGTCAGTTCTTCTTTTTACATACATTGTACTTTGAGGGGGGGGGTTCCCATGAGTTTTTCCCTCTTTCCTCATTTTTTTAGTGTATCTTTTGTATTTGGGTACCTAACATGGCCTTGTTTCCAGGACCCATTCTTTATTTTCACCATAGTGATGTTCAGGGGGGGGTGTTGGAGATACTTCACACACACCTAGGAATTCGTTTTCCTAAGGTTTTACTTATGTTTACTAATCATTATTTAGTATCCTATAGTCTAGGGAGAATATTCTCTTCAGTTCACACTTCAGTTTGATCAGTTGAGTGGAGTCTAGATGCCACATTGGGATCATAACCATGCAACATTGGGATCATCACCAACTAATGCGCATTTTCCTTGGGATCATCAATAGACTAGCAAATTAATCATGATTCCACGATATCCTCCTCACTTCACTCTGTTTTAGTCAATTAACTGAAGACTGAGAGACTAGTTAACTTAGACTAGGTAGAAATTAACTCTCATAACTGCCCGAGAGACTAGACTAGGTGGCAATTTACTCCCGTAACTATTGGTGTGTGTCCAGATCACTCTAGACCACCACTATGGTGCATTTTATTCTCCTCCAGTGCGCATTAGTTGAGTTACACATAGTATATGTATAAATTACCATTCATTCATTTGGTTAATATAATTCTTCCATTCTTTCTCTCATGTTTCTCTCTTTTCCCATTTCTCTGCGAACTGTGTATGTATTTTTGAGAGCTATATCTTATCTGTGTAGGTTCATCCACATTTATACCCAATGCCAATACTTTTCCAATCACATACTAATATAGTACCTTGCAAAAATTTTAGAAAGAGGGAGCCTAATTAAAATATCTCTTGAATGAGATATTTTAAGTGGGTTGTTGTGGGGTGGTCACAACAAATGGTGAGACACTGGGAAGGACTAGTTATCTCTGATTCCAAAAATCAACTCAGACACATCATTTTATTTTTCTTGGCTTTTAAACATTTAAAAAATGTACAGATTATGGATCCCACATCATCTAGCCTGACAATAAAACATAAAGGTGATCCAGTATAGGTAATCTCTTGCATAATTATTGTCAAAAATAAAGGATGCTTCATTAGTCTCTTGTATACATAGGGATCTTATGGGAAGAGACACTATATACAAGTATTTTATGAATGTTTATAGACTGAAGTGTGTTCCTCACCTTTATTTTCCCGACATTAATTCGCTGCCAGCAAGCATCCATAACCCCGAAAAAATTTCCTTGGTATCATACAAGCATGGCCCCGCTACCAATATGTGTCCATAGCCACGACGTGTTTACTTGTACTTCCCACATTGATAATAGTGCTTTCAACTTCTTGATGATCTTGCTTTAACATTCACCCTTTTATATATGTAATTTAAGTATTTCTTTTGCAACATGGGTGAGTAGGAAGCGAGGTGGTACAAGGGTTACTTTGATATTCTAGTCTCAGTTGATGATTTATCTTCATGGGTCCACCCACATAAGTCACAATGAATTTTGATTTTCAGGGTGTTTTAGGAAGGGTCACTGGAATCATGCAAAAGACATCTGAAGCTAGGGCTCCCTTTGAATTTGTGGCTAAATTTGGTATGGTATGAAAGTGATCACACAGTTAAAAGACAACTGTCACCAAATGATTAAAAGTGTTAAGCTTACTGGTCTGAAGTTTCTCCTTGGAACAGGTGAACAAGTCACTTCTTTCTATACAATAATCAATCGTCTAAATAAGTACTGATCACAATGTAACCTAATTTCTTCAACATGAAAAGGTACTTTCACAAAGAAATATATTAGTTTTCTTAAACAATCTTGGGTTTCTTTCATAGAAGTGATTGATTGATCAATGGTAATGAAGACAAAGTTATTCTGAATTGAAAAAGGAACAAAAATAAAAGTTCAATCAAAATCAGGAAAGCCAAAACAAGAAAATGATTGACTGAATTAGAAACTGCAAAAAGGAGGAAAGGAAAATTAAAAAAAGCCAATTATGCAAAAAAATATATCACTAAAGGTGATTAGGAGAAGTATATTTTGAGAAATTTTCCATTTACATGGATCTCCTCCAAATCTCCCCCCAGTGAATTGAGTTTAAAGTTTCCTGGTCTGATCTTCTCATAGATTTGGTAAGGGCCTAGCCATAGTTTTTGGAATTTTGTGTGCTCTCCTTTCATTTCATTTTTTTTATCCCATTTGAGCACTAAATCACCTTCCTGGAAATATTTGTTAGCCACTGAATTTCTGTTGAACCATCTTTTAACTAATTCTTGATGTTGCATTAGGTTTTGTTTGGAATTTTCCCTTTCTTCCTCTAACTTAAGGAACATATTTAATCTCCGCTGCATGACTAGACACTCTTCATGTTGTACAAACAAAGATAATTGTAGGGAAGGAATTTATGTGTGAGTTGGAAGAGTGGCTTCTTGTCCATATACCAAAAATAAAGGAGAATTTCCTAGAGAATTTTTAATTGTTACTCTATCGGCCCATAAAGCATTGGGAAGGGCCATATGACATTTCCTCTGATGTTCTGTCACACTTATTTTTAGAATTTTGATCAGATTTTTATTAGTAGACTTTACTAGCCCATTCCCTCAAGGATAGTAATTTGCTGAATATTTAATTTTGATAATCTTATCAAGAGCATATTCAATCAATTTCAAAGAAGAAAAGTATTTAGCATTGTTAAAAACTAATGATTTAGGAATGCCAAATATAGTTATAATAAAGGAATCAAGGAATTATATCACCTGATTTTCATTGATAACTTTGATAGGTATTGCTTCCGTCCATCTTGTGAAGTAATCATAGTTGTCGAGATACATTTATGTAACTGATAAGAGTTAGGATTAATCTCTCCTATCAAATCCAAACCCCATTTCTGGAAAGGGAATCCAATGATAACATGATGTAGGGGGAACACACACTTCTTCTCCTTTCCAGTTTCTCTTTGAAATTCATGGCACTTTCTTGCATATGCATGAGAATATTTGAAAAAGGTAGGCCAATATTAAATAGTTCTAAGTATATTATGGGATATAGTATCACCTCCACAATGTCCTCCTGCAGGCCCATCATGAAGTTCAAAGAGGACTTTATCAACGTCTTCCTTTTCAAGGCATCTCAAGAAGTCACCATCATAATTGATCTTGCATAATATTCCTTGAATGAGATGATATTGGGATGATTTAAGTATGAGGACCCTCTTCTTTTTATGTTCCATATAATGGGGGGATGTTTCATGGGTTAGATAATACTTCATTCCGTACTACCATTGATCATAATTCACAGGAACGTAACATAATTCTATTTCGAATAAGATCTGATCTTGATACAATGCATCCTCCCGTGTTTAATTGTTTATTGATTTAGTAGCTAGTTTTCATAATCCCTGACCTCTGATGATTTTAGCAAGATTTATTTCGAGGTCATACTCTTGTAAGGTTTTTATCTAGTTATCTCTTTTCTAACCCAAATCATTTTGTATGAATAGATTTCTTACAACAAGATAAGGTACAATTACCTTGGTTTTTCACTTGATCAGGTAAGGTCTATAATTCTTTACAAATTTAAACACAATAAAGTCTTGTTTATCTACTTTAGGTTAGTCCAATTATGCTCATTATAATCCTAAACTCATAAAGACGATGGGAAATTAATCTCCTTCTTGTTTTGTTTTTTTTTCGTTAGAACAACTGCAAATGTGATGTCCGAGGAAAATGTATAGAGTATAAACCCTTGATTAAAATCTAGGCTTCAAAATGCAGGAGATTTTACTATTTCTTCTTTGATTTTGTCAAATGTTTCCTTTTCTTTAGACCCCCATTTAAATTAAGTGTTCTTTTTTGTCATATCTTGGAGGGGTTTCACTGTTTCGGTGAAGCTTGGGAAAAACCTCCTCACAAAATTAATCTTCTCGAGAAAAGGCTGCATTGATTTTTTGTTATGAGGAGGAGGAATTCTAGCAATTGCTTCATTCCTTTCAGGTTCAATTCTCATACCATGTTTGGAAACAATGAACCCTAAAATCCTGTCTTCACCAACTGCGAAAACAATTTTTTTGGGATTGAGAGATATACCATACTTCCTACATATATTGAATACTCTTCTCAAATGGTCTATATGATTTTTTTTTTATCTTTGGAGAAGACAATGACGTCATCCAAATATACTACTACACAATATCCAATGAGGCATCTAAAAGAAATTTTCATTGCTCTTTGAAAGGCCACCCCAACATTTATTAGGCCGAAGGGAATTTTTTTGTATGCATGTGTTCCCCATTTAGTCCTAAAATTAGTTTTTGGTTGGTCATCATGGGAAACATAAACTTAGTTGTAACTAGAAAAACCATCTAGCAATGAGAGCATTTCAGAACTAGATACACATTGCAAGATTTTCTCCATAGGGGGCACTGGATAGTTTTCTTTCTCTAAAGATTTATTGACATTTATGAAATCAACACAGAGTCTGATGTCTCCATTTTTAGAATGTAGCCAACAACTGCACCTTCAATATATTTTGACCCATCAAAAAACAAAGTCCACATATTATGGTCTCTTTTTAGATTATGTATGGACTTGGGATTTTATTTTATTTCAATATTGGCATGGTTGGTACATTGAAAAAAAACTTCTAACTTATCTCTACATACTAAGTTATACTGTACATTGTCTCGACTATTTACATATGGTATATTATAGTGGGGCTCAATAATATGAGTGCAATGAAGGATTTTAGATTGTGTGTTTGATTCCACATATGATGAGGTACTAGCCAAGTAATTTCCAAAGAATGAATCACATGAATAATTACCCAGAACAGAATTATTAAAAATTACAGGTTCGTTTAAGTCATTCAGGTCCGTCACCACATGTTTCATGCATCATTCTCTATTGATATTGATCTGTTTGAGATTTCCATTATAGGGTAGCCAAAGGTATGACCAGACTGTGGAAAAATACCCTTTAAGTGTAGAGAATCAGTCTCTTCTCAAGACAATTCCATAGGTTTCATGTATATCCACAACTATGATGTCAATAGTTTGATGTATCTTAGGGTTTGAAGACATTCTGATAAAAATATTTTTCAATTCCCATATCACTTTAACTTCAACTTTGGTTATGTCAATATGTATAATTTAAATGTCATATTGTTTAGGCTTGACATTAAGTTTTTCACACACTTTAAAAGGCATCATGTTTGAAGAGGCACCATAATCCATCTTACAATTATGCAAATTCCTGTTAAAAATATCTAAAGTAACCAGAAAAGCTAGAGTGGTGGATATGGACCTTTTCCCTAATAAGGAAGCATTCACAACTACCTAACTTTTATGTGTATGGGTATCGTTAGATAGGGAATATTTACTTGTACCTTATTTAACTCCCACATTTATTTCTTTAGAATTTTTTGCAGTCTTACCTTGAAGTGTTTTGATGAAATTCTCCTGAATTTGAGGAAGCTTCATAAGATCGAATAGAGAAATATTGGCCTTAGTTCTTTTCAAGTCTTCCAAGAAAACATATTCTAACTTTGTGGTAGAATTAGAAGGAACAATCATTTTGGAAGGAGTATCTAGTGTTTTCTGTGTGTGAGGAACATTTTTAGTAGGTTCAGAAGGAGTAGGGGTTTATGAGGAAGCCTTCTTGCTTGCACTTATAGTGGTTACAACATTCTAGGACATATATATTTATTCCATTTCTCCTTCTTCTTCCACTCCATATGCAATGTGCCAAAATTAATTCACTTGTTTCTTAGGTAATTCATTTGATTCTTGGGTTTGTTCTGATTCTTCCTTTTCATCTTCTTCTCCCTCTTTAGATTCAATTAGATTTTCAATGGCCCAATGTTTTAGTTTTTGAACAATATATTCCACATTAATCCCTTCAGAGGTTGACATATTTGTTTTTTTGACTAGAGTGCTCTTATATTTCTTAGATGGAAATTTAAAAAAATTCATGGTATTAGAAGATCCTTCCCCATTGCGTTTCTTCAAATAAATCAACTCATTAGACGATTTCTTGAGAATTCTTTGGGGAGATTCCATATCCATAGAATCAATATCTTTATTTTCTTTCGAAGACTTGGTAACATGGGATTTGGCTTTATTCTTGGCTTTATCTTTGGAGGATTCGACCCTTGGGTTTCCATTTAGACTAAGAATATTTTTTTCAATTTTTAGGGCCTCTTGGAAAGTTGTTTCCAAGGTAGTTTTCTTTGTGTTTTTTACAAACATGGCCATGGCCATGGGAAAATATGAAGTGTAAAATTTGATTGTGACATCTTCGGAAGGTTTGGAAGCCCGAGGAATCCATTTAAGTAAGGACACGAAACATTTATTAAAATATTTAACCTTTTCATTGGTATCCATTTTTATTCTTGAAATATCTAAGACCAAGGTAGCCGATGTTTTATCTTCCCCGAATTTATTAAGGAAAATAGTCTCAATTATTATGAAACTAGTAATAGAGGATTCATTCATGGAGTAGAACCAGGTGGTGGAGTTTTTCTCAAAAGTATGAGGGAATAAACTACATACAGCATCCTCGTGTTGAATGTTTTGTAGCCTTATGACCGATAGGAACTTCTTGACATGGTCTTCGGCTGGATCTTTCTTCTCTAGATCAAACTTGGGGAGAAAATTTTCAGGGTGATTAGGTTGGTCATGGAGTACTCCAGGTACAGAGATAACATCCAGGAGTACCAAGGTTCATAAGGTTGAGTGTTTTGGTTGTTTCCATCCATAACTTGCAAATTATATAGGACCAACTGTAAGTGCCCTTCTCCTTCAGACTCACTTTGAGATTTGTCTTCTTATTCAAAATTATCTTTTGATTCACCTCTTGGTGTGAGAGGGGGAGAGTTTGTTGCTGAGGGAGGAATACCACCACCAACAACGTGTAGGAAATGTTCAAGTTCAAAATCAGCGGATTCTGTGAAGTTGTTAAGAGATGAAGGTATATGATACTCTAGGGTTCCAATGTCATGTTTTTCCTAATAAGTGAAAGAGTGGGAGAAGAATGATTCCTTAATGGGAAGGTTCCCCTGACCCTAGGGTAACAAATAGTCAATGGGAATATGACTGGTCTATCTACTCCATTGTCTGGTCAGAACACATTTAGTATGTTCATGAGATTGTCTGACTATGGTGTCAGTATCTGGCATGGTCATGATACGAGGTCGTAGTGAATTAAATATAGGTTCAGTCTGAGAATGAATACACTAAGAAGTGGTTTGAGCAGGTGTGTTCATGGAATATGATGGGAGGTGTGAAGCATGCTCAAGGTGAGGTTGATGAGAATCATTAGGATGAGTTATGTTAACAAGTGGGGTAGAACAAGTAGGGATTTGAGCTTTCTTTGTAGCCATTCAATTCGATGACCCTCCTTCTAGTGCCATTTCTGTTGATGGGTTTGAAATACCTGTTCAGGAAGTTAAGGGAGAATTCTTGATGGCATGTACCAATTAGAACCACTCTCATTTGGGATAGCATTTCTGATCAGATTACTGGCCTGGTTTCCGATATAAACTAATTATCTAAATATGAATCCGAGAACAAAATGTTCTCAGATGAATTAAAATTCTAAAGAACAAAACTAGACCAAAATGATTAATTATTGTCTTAATATGCATTCGTATTCTATCCTATCCTATCTCGATCAAGAGTGAGCTATAAAAATAAGTGTAGTTAAACATAATATCACTTGCACATAATTAATTTGTGGAAGTAAGAAATAAATAAACTTAACAATACAATAAGTGAGATACAAATAATTGATTCATCAACTTATTATATTATCATTGCACTTAGTATGAAAATAATGGCAACAATGGACATATATGAATTATTCTATAAGTAGTTCATATAACTAAAATACACACATTCACATAAATAAATATACATAAACAAAATAGTCTCATTCAAACACATTTGTACCAAAATATTCATAGTGTCTCTTGTTCAAATTCACATATAGTAGTAGTACTGTATTGATATAATCTGAGTCCAAAAGCCCGTTCTCATTTAAAATAATGCCTTTTATAATTATTCAATGACTGTCTACATTTTCGAGATTCCATCATAAGTTAAAAAATGTTTACAAAAAGCAACTCTTTGCATTCCTATCCTCATTAGGATTACAAACAGAAAAGATGAGACATGTGGAGAAATTATGAAAATTGAGATCATCATGGGTTCTTCTGCATCTGCATCCAGTCCCAATATTTCTTCTAGAGTGAATAATTGTCCATGATCTTCTTTAATTTCTCTGACTACATCTTTTCAATATCCAATTCTCTGTCACAAACCTTGGCGGAAACCTCTTGCTTCAGTTATTGTGCTGTGCATTTAATGAAATCATGGGTCATAGTGATGAGTTTGATAGGTTTCAACAAATATTATTCCAATAATTATTTATTTACTTTAGTTAAATGTTCAATATTCAATCTTCTATCCCCCCTGTGCTCCTCCACCTCAACTATCCTGATTTTGGAAAGTGTTGCTTCATCAATGGGGGGCATCAACTACATCCCAAATTCTTCAAGGATATCATTTTAAATATTCCAAAGATGATTGCATGATTTAGATGTTGTCTTTTGGAAAACTTGGATATCTTCTAACAGGGGTTTCCAAGTATCAAAGAATAATTTTTCTTTTATCCTTTATTTTCTAGAATAACATGACAATGTAGCTAGGGGATTTTTCTACACTCCTTGCCAATTGATGATCATGTCTAAGGCATCATTTGGTTTTTGGTATTGGTCCCTGATTAAAACTATTTGGTATTTAAGTATCAACTGGTCATTTCGATCAGCATGCATATCATTAAGAATGAATAAGCATTCATTTTTCTCAAATACAATCTTTTCATTGAGGTCTAATGCATCTTTATTGTTTCTAAGGCTAGAGTCTTTTCCCTATTTTCTTCCAGGACTTCTTTAAGATTTTCATTATCTTATTCCAATCCCTTGATTTGAAGGATTTGTTGTTCAATAAATTGTTTGTTTTCACCTAGCTCAATTTGCAGATGATATATCTCTTCTGCATGTTACCTCTTGATCTGCTCAATTTATTCACAAATATTTACCTTTTTAGATTTCAAGTATTTCAAATGGGTGTCATGTTCCAATTGTTCTCTTTGATTAAATTCAACATTCATTTTGTCCTTCTAGGTTTGCAATTATCTGTTGAGTTCTTCTATCTTGAAATTATCAACAACCCCGGTGGCTCTTTCAAATTCTGAAGTCATCTCATCCCTTACAACTTGCACATTTTTCTCAATTTATTCCTTGTATAGTTTGTCCTTTTTCTCAATAGATTTTAGGAATTATGTAGAGATGTTGTCCTTTTGCGTTTTCAAATCTGTTTCCAGCTCAATGATTCTAGTTTGGGATGCACTTAAGGCAGTTGTAACCTCAAGGATAGATGAAGAATTCAAACCTACAAATGCATGGAGAGCATAAGTTTCTTGTATAACATTTTCCTCTAGGTTAGGACCAACTTTCATTGAAAAAATATTCCTCTAGATGACACGGATTTAGAAGATTATCCCCTTTTCCTTTTGTTCAATTCTCTTCATCTTTTCATCATAGTAATAGTCTTCAACAACCATGACAGGACCTTAAAAACTCATAATTTGTGAGGAAAATATGGTATTACCTGGGATGGAATTAAGGGGGGTGTATTCATGGGGTGAAATGTTCACTATGCCCAGATTAGGAGTCAATGGGATGCCTGAGGTTTTTCTTAATTCATTTCTCTTTTGTTGCTCCAATTTTTCAACTTCCTTTCTTTTAGCTTCTTCCTCACCTGCTTCTCTTTAATTTTCTCGTCTCTGGGCTGTTAGATAATCCAAAATACAAATATCATATTTTAAAAAGTTAGAATAAAATGATTATTAATTTAGAATATTAAATTAATAATCTAGAATATTTGATTAATAAATAGAAACATTTAGAAATAGAGTATTGTTGTAAAAGATATGACTCTAGAAAGGTGTCGTATCTTAGGCTCTAAATTAGGAGTATAGTTAGAAGATTGTTAAGATATAATTTATTGTAAATGGACA
>ML829982.1:110766-122122 GCA_009831015.1 Picea engelmannii | reverse complement strand
GTTATTTAATGAACATGGGTTCAACAACAATGTCTTGGAGTTGTAAGAAACAAGCTACATTGGCCACTTCTACAGCAGAAGCAAAATACATTTCAGCATGGGAAGCAACATGTGAAATTGTTTGGTTATGCAGAGTTTTGAAGGACTTGGGCATTTCTCAAGCAGAAGCTACATCATTATTCATTGACAACCAGTCAACCATTAAGCTTTCCAAGAATCCAGTTTTTCATTCAAAGACAAAGCATGTGGACACCAAGTATCATCATATCAGATCACTCATTGCAAAGGATGTCATCAAGTGAATTTACTGTCCTTCAGAAGATCAGATCTCAAACATTTTCACGAAACCTCTAGGAAGAATAAAATTTACTAAGTTCAAGGATGAACTTGGTATCTGTTATAATGTATCTTTGGATCATAAGGGGGAATGTTAGATAATCCAAAATACAAATATCATAGTTTAGAAAGTTATAATAAAATGATTATTAATTTAGAATATTAAATTAATAATCTAGAGTATTTGATTAATAAATAGACACATTTAGAAATAGAGTATTGTTGTAAAAGATATGACTCTAGAAAGGTGTCATATCTTAGGCTCTAAATTAGGAGTATAGTTAGAAGATTGTTAAGATAGAATTTATTGTAAATGGACACTTGTTTATTTAATACGTGATCCATAACTAGAGTTTGTTAGAACATTTAGCTTATATATATCTCATTGCAAGAGTGTTGAGTTGTTCGGGTGTAAACTCTTGCAAATTCTCATATGTAATTTATTTTCCTATTTAATAAAAGTGTGTGTCTAAGGACACTTCTGCCATTATGGGCCTCAACTTTTTCATTGATTCTTTTGGCCTTTGCTTCGGTTGATTCTTTTTCACTTTCTTTTCTCAATGCCTTGGCTTCCTCAACTTGCGTTTTAGCTTATGCATCAACTTGTCTTCTATGATACTCCACATAATCTTTCAGCCTCTTTTGCTCCAATTCCTTGACTTTGTTTATGTTATCTTGATCTTTGGTGATTAATTTATTTTGATCTTCTTGCAAAAATCTTAGAAACTGGTCGTAATGAAACTTATTCATTTCTTCTTTTTCAACTTGGATTTCTTCCCTGGTAGCATCATCAGGAAATTTCTGTAAGACCCTTTCATAAAAAAAAACTCCTTTGAGCCTGTCTTCATCAAAATATATCACATGAATATTAGAATGATTAAGACCCATAGATATAACATGACTCACTGCATACTCATGTGGGTAATGTCCTTTTTCACTTCCCAGGCATAAACATAAATCTTACAGAGCCTCTACTTCTTTTCTAGCATGTTGTCCATTTAACAGACTATAGTTTCCTATGTGTACAGGAAACAAAGGCCAAAGTTTTTTACTATTTCTCACGAGAAAGGAAGTAACCCCTGTTCTTATGGTATAATAGGCTATTTCTCTCATTCAAAGAAGATCTGGGACACAATATGGAAAAAGATGAGGGGCTCATGTAGTGCCATATACTCTAACATAGGTGTAATATTTTCCTAGATACCAATCAACTATCCATTTCATCCCAACTCTAGATTCACTTGAAATTCTATACCTTGGGAATCCAAAAATGATAGTGTAAAGAGGAGAGAGGAAATGATCACAAAAATCAATTTATGTTCCAAATATTGGAGAAATACACATGGATAGGAGGCTGATAATTGTCCTAATCCCATCCAAGGCTGTGAAATGGAATTGAGGAGCATATGGCATCAATTAAATAAGATGACATGTAGAAACATGGATTTTTCATACCTGGTATTTTTTTCACATTGAGACATATGTTGAAAGTCAATATATCTGCTCAATTGAACACTTGTCTCGTCTTCACAATGATATGGGCCATGGGTAGCCAATATATTTGAAAATGTGTGCATTTTTCTTCGCCATATATTTGGTTCAACATCACTATCAAAATTTTGTATGGTTCCTTGAAATCTTGTGTGGGGATAAGCTTCTGCCCTTGCTTGAAAAGTTTGTCTTCATCTATCCACCAATTCTTGATTAGCTTGGATAGGCCTTTATTATATTGAGAAAATCCCTTTAGGAATGGCTCATTGAGGGAGAACATAGGTCCAGGAAGGTGATATTCTGTACTAATGTCTTCAGGACGCAAATATATTATCTGTCATCCACATCTATTCAAAATTGTGGCAGTGCTAGGGTAAAAATGCTTAAAACACTAGTGGGTTTCTTTGTTGTAAGGGAATAATACATGTAGTGCAACTACTAGGTGAATTCCACTCTTCTAGATGTTTTGGTAAACTTTGAGTTCTTCATCTTCAAGAGGAAAGTCTCCAATATTGAAGATCCTGTATATCTTGTCATATCTCAAGGAATGATCTTCTATGGTATGGTAAGTCATATCAGTAACTAAAATCTCTACCTTCTAGGAAGAAGTTTCAGGCATAGAAGTTGAAGTAGAAGGTGCCAAATTACTAGATATTCGGGTCGTCTGAGTCGCCATAGCTTGTTATTTATATCCTACAATTAACATATTGATCACCAATTATTTGGATAACAAAAGATAATTCAATAATGCAATTCAAAATAATAGGAAACCTTTGTTTATAGATAAAACGGTGTTTCCTAGGTGTTGCAGAGCGGATGAATGAAAAAAGGAGCGGCTACTTAGCATATGACGAACATATATAATCTCAATGAGGGTTTCATGGTCATAATATAGGAATTTAATTACCCTAATAAATAAATTGAATGATATGCATACTACGACCAATTCAAAACTAGAGGATCATTGCACCATTAATGTGATTTGAAAGCTCATATTTCCCAAATCTGCGTATCAGAGTGAAAAGGGGTGAAAATTTGAAACAATAGTCTTTGGAACCATTGCTTTCAAAGGAGAAATGTTGAAAGAGTAATTTGTGCTATGATACCAAGGTATCGAAGAATATTCTGTTCCTGGCTTTGATTTACATGCCAAAATTTTAGGGGTGCAGACGGTTATATAAACTTCAGAGTTGTTTCTATCGGAATGGAAAATTTTACCATTGTATTCATACTCCGATGTAATAAAATTGAAGAATATTCCTTTTTTAATATTGATTCCCATGCCAAAATATTAGGAGCATGGATGGTTAAGTATAAGTCTTTCAAAGTGAAACAACTCACCCTTTTATTCACACTCCGATGGAAAAGAATCAAAGAATATTCCTCTTCTTATATTGATTTATGTGTTGAAAGTCAAGGTTTGAAAAGGTTTAGGGGCGTGTAGTTGTATATTATCGATAAACATTCAAAATATTAGGGAAGTTTCATAGCTATGATGATAAGGGTATCGAAGAATATTCCCTTCCTTGGGAAAAGTGTTATTTCGAGAAAAATGCACAATAAGTCCACTGATGAATATTGTTTTTGCACAACATGGACCAATTGACATTGGCCAAGTCTTAAAACTTTCATCGTGTAAGAATAACATCTCAAAATCCATGTGTTTATCTCTCCATATTGATCGATTAACATGTTAATCAACAACAGGGTAAACTGTAAGCGTGGTTCGTCAGACCGTGTTCATCAGAATTGGAAGTTGATCACGAGAAATATTAATCTGATACATAATATAGAAAGAATGGGTGTTGATATTAATTTGAAAAGACTTTGAAGGTTGAGAAAGAACTAGTAAGTGTATCATGGAAAGTGATAACTCAACTTCAATATGCAGATAGTAGTAAAAAGAGAATAAATTCAAAATATATAAACAAAAGGAACAATTTCCCTATGCCAATACCTTTCCAATCACATAGTAATGTAGTACCTTGCAAAAAATTTAGAAAGAGGGAACCAATCAAAATATCTCTTGAATGAGATATTTTGAGTGGGTATTTGATGCAGGAGCATCGCCAGCACATCAAGCGAGCCAGCGCGGAAGCGGAAACCAGCTGGATAAGCCAACGCAAATTTTGAAAATGCTTTGGGACTGTTGCGCAAATCTTAAATGAGTCATTTAAGAGGAGGCACCTTTGTATATTGTAATGGACCTTGATCGGATAGCTCTCGTCCTTAGGTAGATAGTCAACAATTAATATAGTTAATGCAGTTAGATAGGAATTTAATTTTAGATTTGATAGCTTAGAGTCCAAGAGGGAAAACGGATATAGACACCCTCATTGTATTATTGTAACATTAGCCTGAGCATAGAGAGAAAAAAATAGGAAGAGAAGAGCATGCAGAGAACTGTGTATGAAGAACACCCATGTACAGGAATTTGAATTAATAGAAGGAAGCTTTGATTCAAATTCATGGTTTGTGTTATTTATCTGTGTATTGATGTTATGCTCATGAATGGTTGCTTCCTGATATTCATTTGCTTTTATATGCTATGTATGTGATTTCATGGTTGAATTGAAGTCAGAGAGGGAGATGATATGAGTTTCAATTGTTTCTCTAATTGAGCCAGAAGATTCCTGCAAGGAGTGCAGTTGAATTGTCTGCAAGGAGTGCGTTGACAGGAGGGTTCAATTAGAGGTAACTTTTGTTCTCATTTCCCCAAGGGTGCAGTTAGGCACAGTGTCCTGCAAGGAGTGCGCATGCCAGAGAGAAGTCTCAGAGTTGCGATTCTGAGCAAAGTATCGAAAGACTGTTGCGGTAGGTGTGCACAGAGTTAGGGAAGGTTGAACACTTGAAGTGTTCACAAAGTTGCCGCAAGGAGTGCGAGCAAAGGGTTTCTCATTCGAAGAGGCTGAGAAGCGGGAGCAAGCTCAGGAGGAGTAGAGACTTCAAAATCTGTTGAAGGACCGCATATGAAGTTTCACACCAGGCAATCCTCAAGGAGGAAGAAGCGACGGTCAAGATCTGGTGGAGGGAATTCATGAAATCCTGTCAACCGTAATATTTAGCAGGAGTTGCAACGGGGTTAAGCCCAAGCGAGCGGAGGAGAAGCCCCGGAGGAGTCATCAGGATATTGAAGTCATCAGGGTTTCCAAGAGTGAATAAATCACGACATCAGGAATCGCGATCCGCGATATCCCGACGAGTCCTGAACCGTCCATACTGTGGGACGCGTGTCAGAATATCTAAAGCAGTCGGGGTTCGGAATATCGGGGTTTTCAAAGATGGAGGAGTCTTGCATCTTAGAATCGCGATCCGCGATATCCCGATGGAAGGGTTCGTGTGGGCCACATTTGAGTTGGTGGAAGACAGGTGGCACTCGTATCGGGGATCGGGAAAAGGCAAGTCCCGAGTCCATTGACATCAGGATTCGCGATCCCGCGAATCTCGAAATATCGATAGAAGTGAAGGGGGGTGGAAAGGTCAACCCGCACGTGTGCATCGGTGTATCGGCATATCGGGAGTCGGGGATCAACGAGGTAAGTTATTTTCGACATAATAGGTGCCGAAATCCCGACGGAAGGATTCCCGATAGGAATATGATGTATTGACATTTACCCATCGGGTTTCGGGGTTTTGTGAAGTACAGGGTGCACGACCACGGGACTCGCGAAACTGCGAAGTCTGATTCCCCGATTTGACCAGGGGGGATCGTTAAGGAGAATCTATGGGTTGCAGATTTACCGATAGGGAAATAGAAGAACCTTAGAGTTCTTCGGGCCGAGAAGAAGAAGATCCTGTGAGTGCGCGTGGACCTTCCGGCCTGCGGGTGGTGGAGGAGCCGCGTGGCCGTCAGTATTTGTGGGGTGGTCACAACATGTACTTTCCATCATAGTATTTCTTTAATTTCATGGTTTGTGGGAGACCAATCCCAATCCTCTTTGAAGGACAAATGTCATTTAATTTTATGAACACCACAAACATTATTATTTTTTAAAAAAAATTACATACTTTTGAGGATCCCCATAGAACTATTCGAGGCACTACATTTGCGATTTCTCAGACTTTGTGTTTAAAGCATGAGATTTCAAATGTGTGTCTATCAAAATATTTTTTGAGTTTAATGCAATAATCATGTCAACTTCTCTACAAATGTAGAATGTATTTATTATCTTGTCCAATGATGTGTCTTATTTTTATTGTGCTATGATGGAAATGATGTCTTTCAAAATTTCTTACTTTTATGATTTGGAGTCATGTATCATATTGTAAATATTCATTTTCGGAACAATCCTGGTCCTTTATTAGGAGTTCTTTTCTTGTGAATATTTATTTTTTGAAAGATTTGTATTTTATATCCTTTTATTTAAATTGTAATATATTTAAAGAGGAGTTCCACCTCTACAAAAATTCAGGAGGATTTATCCTCGTGATGTTATCTTAAGACCTTGACAGTATTTTAGATAAACATTTTTGACAACCATACCAGGTAAAAAAAAAGATGGTTTCATAGACCAAAACTTCGAATGACTCAACCAGAGCCCAACCAACCTCAAATACAAGTTGGTCTCAAATATCAAGGAAGTATTCTTCATCATTTGTATGATCTAGCCATAACACTGGCAAGTAGTCGTGAAGAAATAGAAAGAATCTGGGAATCTCTTGCTCATGGAGAATGAATATTTATATATTTGAGACAAATAATACAACAATAAAGTCTTGAAATTTGGAATCCTACAAAGGTCCTTTAACAAGAAGTAAAATCAAGAATATTGAAATTCATCAAGAAACCCAATAATCAACATTTGAAGTTGTGAACATAGCAATCAAGGGTGACTGAGAAGAACAAAGAAATTGAATTCCTAAAAATAATTGAAGACAAAGAAATCCAGGATGAAAAGTCAGATCCAATCCCCTCAACTTATAGGGAGAGAAACATCAATTGCCTACTCTTCCTCAAGGAATTTTTCCTATTTTTATAGGTGATGGGATTATGAATCCTAAAAATCATATGGATCAATTTATATCCATATGTAACATTAATTTTATTGAACATGATGATGTGATGGTCAAAGTCTTTCTTCAAACTTTGATAGGCCCAACCTATGATTAATACCTCTCTCTCCCAGCTCAGTCAATTGAATCTTTTGATGATATTGAATATATGTTCATGAACGATATGCACAACCAATTGCATATCATACTTTACTTACCAAGTTCATTCAAATACATCTTCAAAAGGGTAAAAGGATAAGATATTTTAACCTATGCTTTTTCAAAACCTTGAATCAAATTCCAGATGGGTAATGTTTAAATGATCCTATCATATTTGGTTGCTATAAGAATACTATTCCATCAAACATCAATTATGCAATAAGGGTTTCACAAATAAACACATTTAATGAATCAATTCAAACAGAAACATAAATGGAAGTATATATTCTTGAGACTAATGTTGATCCTGAGATTATCCTTGGAAATATATAAAGACAGATGAAAAATATAGCATTTTCATCCAAATGACCACCTACCTCAAGTAATAATAAAGGAAGAGGAGTGGTGGGGGAGGAGGGGGGGTTTCAAGGACAACCCCCTAATGTGAGAAATATTCCTAAAGTTTCTCGAGAAACTCGATAAAAAATAGAAATTTCTCAGATGAGAAGGACTATTCGACAAATGCAAAATGAGATAACTAGACTCAAATGAAATCAAAATCCCATTCTACCACATTGATATGTAATATATTTTTATTAGAATCAAAGAGATATAAATTATAGAAATCAAATAAATGAAGAGCATAGACCAAGAGAACCTAGAGTCCCAAATCCAAATGTTGTTGTGCTAGAACAAATTAAAGAAGAAGAATGTTTTATCCAAGATAATGATCCTTTCAATCAAGAGTTATTCAACGATCAAGATAAAATATTAGAATCAATCTAGATGGAGGGAATTTCATCATCTTTTGAGGTCTTTGATGAAAAACAAGATTATGACTGTACACAACAAGATACTGTTGTTCAGACTAGAAATCAAGCAAATAAATTCAAGTCCAAGGATCAACTAGAAAAGGAAAAAAGCAAAGAGTAATATTGTAGAGCCAACAAGACAACAACCAATTATAAATCAACCAAAAATACCATTTCAAATGACCTATAATGTGGTTGATGAATTAACTAGGCTTCAGATCACTTTTCCATTCATGGAAGTGGTTAAAATACCCCAACAAAGAGAGAATATTTTGAATATTTTGGGTGAAACAAGTTCATCTAACCCAAGAATAGAAGCAATAGTCATAAATACAAAGCAAAATCATGTACCAGTAAGACCAAGAGGTAAGGTTCCACCATTTTATATATCAATAGAAAATAATGACCTTAAATTGCATAACTGATTAGATGATAGTGGAGCAACTAAAAATATCATGGCATTATCTGTAATGGAATATCTTGGAATGGAATGCACAAAGTACTACAAAACAAGGGAAATAATTTATGAAATTGATTCTAGGAAGGTACCAACTTATGGTGAAATCAAGGATTTTTGTGCCTGTATAAGTGT
Organism: Picea engelmannii; assembly: GCA_009831015.1. NCBI lineage: Eukaryota > Viridiplantae > Streptophyta > Pinopsida > Pinales > Pinaceae > Picea > Picea engelmannii. Next base: position 113,740 of record ML829982.1, on the reverse strand, counting down.
TGCACCACACATCACAACAATGTTTACCATCATAGTGGTTGATATGCCTCCTACATATGATGTTGTTCTTGGTTGGGATTGGTGATCAATGATTGGAGGATACATAATGAATGATGGGAGTTGTATGATGCTCCCAAAAAAAGATAGAATCATTATTAGAGTACCTCGAGAACAAAGAAATCATACCTTGTTTGAGAAAAAATAAACCGAAATGATGGATAACTACATTAATGTTGAAATTGGAAACTATGTTGTTTTCAAGACAGAGGAAATGAATTCTCTCATGAAAAATGAAGAAAATACTTTTCAAGGGTTTTGGAAAATGTCATTCGATGGTGCTTATTCTAAATATGGCGTTGGAGTTGGAAATGTTTTCAAAATCCCGTAATCATTCATTTATCCACATGCAATTATACGTGAGTTCCTTTGTATCAATAATGAAGCAGAGTATGAAGCATTAATTCAAGGATTGATTATGACATCTCAAATGCAAGTCAAAAATTTGGTGGTAACTAGGGCTTCATAATTGGTTATTAATCATATCAAGGAGAGGGACAAAATCAAGAAAGACAAATTGAAGAATTATTCAAAGAGAGTTTGGGAAATCATATGTTTTTTTAATTCCTTCAATATTGTTTTTTTTTTCCTCGAGAGAAGAATAATATTTTTTTACTCATTCGCAGTAGCAGCCTCTTTGTTAAATGTTGATGATTCTCAAAATCCAAACACTTTTCATGTTAAGAAATTTTTTCATTCAACTGTTCCAAATAATAAATACCATTGGTAAGTGTAGCGAAAGTTTCAAACCAAGTACTTCTCACAAGTGGGAGAGTTATTGTAAAAATGAGATCTTATGATCTCTTATTTATACAAAATGTCACTAAGACAGTTTGTCCACATAATTAAGGGTAAACAACCCTAAAATTTCCCCTTTTACAAAGTGGCATTAGACAATTCATTTTAATTTGACTTTTGAACAAAGAAAAATCCCTAGTCATATGGATGTCATCCATTTACGGGACATTTTGGCACTAGGAGAAGGCTGTTGGTGATGTAGGAGTGTAGAAAGGCTTCCCAAATCCACATGTAAATCATCCCAAAAACTTACTTCATGATCAAGGCTCAAGCCCCTCAAAAATTCCTTGTGTCAATGCATGCCAACTCACCACCAAACCCTAACCCCCTAGGTGAAGTCATGCCTCTAAAGGTGATGTTTTGCCTCTCCTAGGAAAAATGTTTGGCAGGTGGGGGCTAGGTTATGTCATCCAATTCATATTCCAGGCCTTCAAATTTGTATCTCTATCATATGACGTGCAGTCCCTTCGCATCCACATGTGGGATTCAAGCCCCATGGAAGCACAAGATAGGCTTGTTCTTCCAAAACTTTCCACCAACTAGGTCCTAAAAAGACAAATAAGAATGCCCTCCAAGGATCTCAAGTCATAAAATCATGATAAGTGAATCCAATCAATAAATTATCCACATAAGCATTTGCATCAAATATCACTATGTCAAACAATTAAGTGCTCAAAGACATTATGCGGCTTGTCAAGCTTGAATATGAGAGCATTGGTGAGGTGTCCTATTGGGTATATCTTACCGTAGGTCAAGGAGAGTTTCCAAGATATCCCTCTCTAATCCATGTAAAGTGGGTGAAGTGGTTAGGGTCAAGACTCAATGGGCATAGGGCTCACGACATACAAGAGGTCATAGTGTCTCATTCATGGGTGCCTTTGTAGAGGGTGTGTGGTACCTTCATCTGCAATGCACTTTTTCCAAGCCCATTATTTTTCCATTCTTTCATAAATTTAAGGAAAGGTTGAAGGCCACTGCCTTGGCATGGTATCCAAATAGTGGAAGAATCACCCACAAACACCTAGTGGAAAATTTGAAGGTTGGCTTGTGATGAGATCCCCTTTCTCTCAACCATGCAACTGAGAGCCATTACCCTGGCTTGGTGACCAGATTATGGTAATTTAATACCACTATATATTCATGGACATGATAGGTCATCTCATGATGAGGCTTTCTATCCTCCAACTAACCTTTTAAGCATTCTTAATCATATTTTATTGTGGGTCCCTCAGTTCTCAAAGATAAGCATTTCATTTCTTTCTTGGCCGATCCCTGGGAGAATCATATAGAAGGTTCATACATAGGATTTTATCTTTTACCCAACACCAATCCCTCTGTTCCTTCATCCCCTTCTTCCCATAGAATGAGGGAAAACCCCTTATTTTTTCAATACACCCTAAAATCCCAAGAGATAAGGAAATGGGGGGAAGTAGTGATGGAAAGTGGTAAGTATGGTCTGGAATGATACAATGGGTCTTCAAGGGAGTTCCTAGTAGCAAACCCTTCCCCGAGGAAGACCACTTACTAGGGCACAATGTCAACCACCAAGGTGAAGCAGGGAAACAATAATAATGTTCAATCATATATCATGAAAAATAGAACAATCTAATATACAACATACTTAAATGACTTAAATATTGAAATGATTCTCACCATAATATTGACTTGTACCTCATGAAGCAAGGCCCACTACCTTCTAGAAGCTACATGATGTGGTGAGTTCCATCTAAAAATATGCGAAGTATGTGGTGGTGAGAAGGGTCTCCAACAATGCATCTTATATATATATATATATATATATCCAAAAATAAAAACTAATCTAGAAAAGAAAAAAATTGACATTTAAAAAAAAAACTCTAAGCTAAGCATGAAATCAATATGCAAGTAGAGAAAAATGAAAATGAAATGCATCTAAACTAGTATGGTTAATCAAGATGCAAATGTAGGGGAAACTAAGATGACTTACCTACTTACACGGGGCATGGGTCGTGAAGAAGTCATGTGACCTAGATGTAAGGTTGGAGAAGAGATTCATCCACTGGTAATGGCATCTTCCTCCCGTCTAATGCTGTCAGATAGTATTTTTATTTATCAGACTTCTTCTTGATTATGTAAGGGC
>ML829982.1:68003-87115 GCA_009831015.1 Picea engelmannii | reverse complement strand
TGTGCACTAGGGAAATATATATACACATGGAGCTTCCTCTTTTCTTTAGTTCCCAGCAATCACAGTTCCAGTCTCGACAACGAAACCATTTTTTGGCACAAGGGCAGACCCAGGGTTCAATGCTACAACAACGCACCAACAAAACCCTAACTACCATCCCTTTCGGCAACACCTGCGAAGCAGATGAAGTCTCACCCGAAGTAGAGGTAGGGGTGGTTGCAGGACTTTGATGTCTACAATCTTAGCTGGGACACAAATATGTGATTGTAACACTTTAACAGAGCACTTAGCAGTTATAGTTCATCAATATTCATCTTTAGCTTACAACGCAGATAAACCCTAATAACAAAATGGTGTAGTTTTCACACAGATCCAATATAATCAAGCATTAAACACATCAACATAGATAAGATCTAGCATTCATTCCCATTATTCAACACTAAGATATTATATTAGATTCATCTAACATACATCAGTGCACTAAGCATTTAATCACACAGACAAGAGAACAACCATAAAGCACACAACAACCACAACGCAGGATATACGTGGTTCACCCCCACCTTGCGGCTACATCCACCAACTCTTCTTCTTTATTTCCTTCTGTCAATCTTCTACATGCACATAGCCATGATATCTTACTCCACAGAGGACAAGAGATCTACGCACACTCTGTTAGATCTTCCTTCCCTGAGTTACAACACAAAGCCTCTTCACAGTCTCTTACAATCACTTGCACTTAGCTCTACAAGTTCTCAACATAGCATGCACAAAGCACTTAAAAGTTGCACTTAGCACAGTGTCTAGCCTCTCTTCGATCACATAGATCGAACTAGTTCCTACATTGCTTAGCTTTCTATTTATACATTACAAAAAGGGCCTAAACATGGGTAAACCCATGGGCCCACATCCCCATACCTGTTACATAAGCCCAAAACCCAAAAATCCCTAAAAAGGGGCCAAGATCCCGCGATATCCACTTCGACTTGCACTCCACCTTCGACATCCTGTCGAAGTCCCAAAAGTAGGTCAAACATGACCAAGGATCCTCAAAACTTGGTCAAGGGCCAACAATCCTCTATGACTATTGTGATATTTTGAAGGGAATATTCACATGTTTGGCATTGTGGTTTGACAAACTCAATAAACCTACTGATGAGGTCTACGAAATATAATATACCCCTATCTTCACAACAACTCTTAAACCAATCTTGCAAAAAATATGGCAGAGAAAGTATGAACAATTTTACCAGAACATCTTCCCCTTTGAATTCTATCTCACTTATATACTTCAAGAATTCTACAATGTGAGTAACTAGGATCCCTCTGAATATTGGAGAGTTGTTTAACATTTTTCATAAAAACAAATGCGGGTATCTATGGAAACTTTTGAAATCAATAGTTGGATACACTTTTTCCCAGGGTGCCATGATCCCATAACTTGGAAATATCACAGAATTGAGAGTAAGGTGGCACCTTGGAAAAGGTCAGTGGAGTCTCCAGATATCCTCTTAAGGATTATCAAAGGGATGAGGGAATCACCCTCGGTGGAGTCGCTAGGTAAGATTTGTGAAAATAAGGCTTTGGATAAAGGCTTACCGAAAAAGTGTCGATGAGGAACATTAACTTAGTTTTCCCCGAAAACGACACCAAAATGTTATCGCACAATCTATACTTGCCTAAATCCCAAAGAAAGTAGATACAATATTGGCGTAAAAGGGGGTGAACTATCAGTGTCACCTTAATAGGAAACCCTTTTGTATTTATGATTATATCAATGTACCCCAGGGGATATGTCCTCAGTGACTTGAGGGTTTGAGAAGGCCAAGGCAAGAAAGTTCCCCCCTCTAACAAATCAATCCATTTCTCAAGAGTTCATTGTCTTATGAAGCATTAACATCATTTTGGTACTTGGAAAGTGCTCTTTTTCTATTTTTTTGTCTTTTTCTAGGAAGGTACACCTCATTTATCTTTTGCTTCATCTCTATAAGACACAAAGAACCTTTGAAATTGAGTGACTTGTGAGAGGGGGGAACTTTCTTTTCTTAGCCTTCTCAAACCCTTATGTCACTAGGGACGTATCCCCTGGGGTACAATGATATAATCCTAGATATAAAGGGGTTTCCTATTAACGTGAAAGTGATATATCACCCCCTATTACGCCAATATTGTATCTACTTGATTTCGGCTTTAGGAAAGTATAGATTGTGCGATAACATGTCCCACCATCTACCTTTGTTGACCATCTATTCTTAAATAAGTTGGAAAAATATTCGTAGGATGCGAGATGATTTTCAGGGAGTTCTCTGAACCAATCAAGGGCTTCTTCATTCAATGATGAGGAGAATAACTTCATGGTCACATATTCATGCTCATTACCTGCATTTTCCATGTCCCAACCTATGACATAAATATGGTCCTTAACAATTATCACATTGTTTCTTGAGAACTTTGGCAACCACTTGCTAACGTCTTTTGGCATTGTATTAGGGTATCCTTGAATGTTATACATGTTGAGAGGTTTGTAGAGGCCATTTTCCCAAGGGTGACCCATTGGATCAAGAGGAAGGGTATTATGGAAGAGGGTTTTAACAATGGGATACTTCAGAAGAGGATTTGTTTGGTAAACCTTAGAAGGATTAAACCTCCGAGGGAGAAAATGTTTGGGAAAGGAAGAGTTCTGGGAAGGTGGAGTCGTCAGATGAGCTTCAATATGAGATCATCAATAAAGTGGAAAGATAACGTCCCTTGGGTGGAGTCATTGGGAAAGCTAAGGGAAAGGCTTTGGGATAGCTTGTCAAACTTTCATTAAGGTTCCGAAGAGGATTCAAAATCCTCCCCGACAATGACACAAAAATGTTATCGCACAAGTTGTAGGTTGGGAAAGTCCGACCCAAACACTAAATTGTGATGACTAGGAGGTCACCTACCCACTGTCACCTTAGGTAGGTGTCCCTGTCACTTTAGAGGTGAAGCAGTCACCTCAAGGGGGGAATCCCAGTGACCATAGGGTAATTGAGATGGAAAAAGATGAATATGGATATGAATACCCTAGATTTCAAATCTAAATGGTATGAAGTTCTTGGAATGAATTCTTGGTAAGGTCCAAGGGTTGCCAAGTATGTTGAGTAACCTGCAAATGGTGAAATACCTTCATGAGACACAAGAAAAACAAGCATATATCGCAATATAATAAATTGGACAATAAATTTAAGCTTGTTGTCCTTAATATAAGTTGTTAGTAACAATGTATATCAGAAATAAAATGGCACCATAACCTGCAAAATAAATTCTAGAGATCAAGTAGAAGATACAAGAGAAATACTAGCAAATATCAAGATGAAAGACCAAGATACTAGCATGTAAATATAAGGCCCTTTTAAACACTTTTATGTAGAAAATTATATCATCCTTATGGATGTAGCAATAAATGTGTTAAATCAAGAGAATCATCCACCAAAACTCCTCCAAAAGTTTCCAAAAAGTGCGGTAGAGCAAGTAAGACAAGTGTGCAAACTTTGGGAAATTTTGAGTGGTTGATAAGAGAGTTATTCAAGTAATTGAGTTAGGGTTTTTGCAGCCCTAATGGCTGAAGATGAAAAATTTTAATAGTAGAAATAGCTATCCTTTTTATGGGGATTCCCTAGTGGCTATGAGGTTCCCAATGCACAAGGAAGACAATCCAAGTTGCAAGAAGGAAAAATGATAAGAAATCATGTTTCCCAATGCAATATTTTGTTTCTCCAATGCAAGACTAGTGCCTTTAGTTATGGGTTAATGGGATCTAAAAGAAATATCTATGGTTATTAAACCATTGGGGGTGTAAATCCTCTTACTTACCATGGTAAGAAACCTAGATAGGGTTTAAATATGAGGGGTGTAAATCCTCTTACTTCCTCAACAAAACCCTTGCAAAATAACTTGATAACATGGTGGAAACTAGGATATGGGTGTATATCCTTATAATTCCTATCTATCCTTGGCCAAAACAAATTCAACTTGAATTACAAATGATAATAACAAAGTATAAAACCATACCATTCAATAAAAATAATTTAACATTTCAAAGTAAACCTCCACAATAGAAAAAGAATGACCTCCAAGAGATAGAACACCATCATCGACAATGAACCATAACCAAAAAGAATTATTCCATAGCATCAAAGAAAAAACACTCCAAGTGTAGCGAAAATTTCAGACCAAGTACTTCTCACAAGAGGGAGAGTTATTGTAAAAATGAGATCTTATGATCTCTTATTTATACGAAATGTCACTAAGATATTTTTTCCACATAATTCAGGGTAAACCACAAGACTAGGGGTCAACAACCCTAATATTTCCCCTTTTACAAAGTAACATTAAACAATTCTTTTTAATTTGACTTTTGCACAAAGAAAAATCCCTAGTCATATGGACGTCACCCCTTTGGGGTTGTTTTGGCACTAGGAGAAGGTCATTGGTGATGTAGGAGTGTAGAAAGGATTTCTAAAGCCACATGTCAAGCATCCCAACAAATTCCTTCATGATCAAGGCTCAATCCCCTCAAAACATCCTTGTGCCAATGCATGTCAACTCACCACCAAACTCTAACCCCCCTAGGTGATGTCATGCCTCTAAATGTGACGTTTTCCTCTCCTAGGAAAAATGTTTGGAATGTGTGGGATAGGTTATGTCATCCAAGTCATCTTCTAGGTCTTCAAATTTTTATCTCTCTCATATAGCATGTGGGCCCTTGGCATCCACCTGTGGACTTCAAGCCCCATGGAATCCCAAGCTAGGCTTGTTCTTCCAAAATTGTCCACTAAGTAGGTTTTGCAAAGAAAAATAATCTCACCCTCCAAGGATATCAATTCATAAAATCATGATAAGTGAATCCAATCAATAAATGAGACACCTAAGCATGTGCATCAAAGATCACTATGTCAAACAATTAAGTGTTCAAAGACATTATGCGACTTGTCAAGCTTGAATATTGGAGGGTTAACGAGGTGTCCTATTGGGTAGATATTTCCCTAGGTCAAGGAGAGTTTCTAAGAGATGCTTCTCTAAGCCATGTCAAGTGGGTGAAGTGGTTAAGGTCAAGACTCAATGGGCATAGGGATCATGACATACAAGAGGTCGTAGTGTCTCATTCATGGGTGCCTTTGTAGAGGGTGTGTGGTACCTTCATCCACAATGCACTTTTTACAAGACTATTATTTTTCCATTCTTTCATTATTTCATAAATTTAAGGAAAGGTTGAAGGCCACTACCTTGGCGTGGTGTCCATATAATGGTAGTGTCACCCACAAACACCTAGTGTAAATGATAAGTTTGGCTCGTGATGAGACCCCCTTTCTCTCAGCCATGCAAATGAGAGCCATTACCCTGGCTTGGTGACCAGATGATGGTAATTTAATACCACTTGATATTCATGGACATGATAGTTTGGCTTGTGACGAGACCTCCTATCTTCCAACTAACCTCTTAATCATTTTTAATCATATTTTATTGTGGGTCCCCCTTTCTCAAAGATAAGTGTTTCATTTATTTCTTGGGTGATCCCCTGGAGAAGCATCTAGAAGGTGCATACATAAGATTTTATCTTTTACCCAACATCAATCCCTCTGGGCCTTCAACCTATTCTTCCTATAGAATGAGGGACAACCCCTTCTTGGGTCAATACACCCTAAAATCCCAAGAGATAAGGAAATGAGGGGAAATAGTGATGGAAAGTGGTAAGTATGGTATGGAATGGTATGATGGCTCTTCAAGAGAGTTCCTAGTATAAAACTCATCCCCAAGGAAGACCACTTATTAGGGAACAATGTCAACCACCAGCGTGAAGCAGGGAAACAAGCATAATTTTCAAGCATATATCATAAAATCTAGAGAAATCTGAGATATGACATACTTAAATGACTTAAATATTGAAATGATGCTCACCATAATAATGACTTGTAGCTCATGGAGAAAGGCCCACTTCCTTCTGAAATCCATCTCATGTGGTGGATACCATCTAAAAATATGTGACCTCTATGGTGGTGACAAGGGTATCGAACTGTGAAAAAGGATATTGTTGGTCATGTAGTCTCTCGACACTCCATATATTTGACCTGAGGGCCTCGAGACATAATCTCCTTAGTTATCCACAAAATGGGGATAAAAATTCCATTAAGAATCCCTTATAATTGTATGTTTGTGCCCATGTGTGCATGGTGAGTTGATAATGGTTATACCATGATAAATTACTCATAATAATGGCTCGAGGGAGGCAGGATGAGGGATATTAATCTTGATATTTATCATGGGTTCATAGAATTAAAGGGCTTAAAATCCTTGGAATGTCATAGAACTTAAACCTTAACTAGAAGGAATGTCTAGAAGTACCTTGAGATAGGTATGGGAAGGTATATATTCCTGAAGGAGGTATCAATGTAATTCGAAGAGCCTTGATTCTTTTTGGAATTCCTTGACCTATTATAGACAGTTTGTGGGACACAAATCTCCACCTAGTGGAAAAATGGAGAGTCTTAGTGGTTTTAGGAGCAAAGAAAAATCCTCTGAAGGCTTGGAAGATTGAGAAAACTCTTAGAAGGACCCCTGGAATTTTCCAAGTCCGGGTTCGGACTGATAAACCATTGAAGAACCATATTTTTAGATTGGATGGATCACAATCATTGATTCAACATCACAAATAGATCTTGACCCTCCATCAGAGTAGGTTAGGATGCCATGATACAATTTACCTTGAGCCAAACAGGGACCATTGATCCATTGAAGAGTGGTCCTGGATAATCAGGATCATCGAACCTTCTACGGTGAGCATTATCGAAGGAGAATGGTCAAGTAACCCTGGAGACCCGGAGTGGAGGCACTTCGACGAGGAAGACCTTGAAGATAAATTGGGGTCATATATCAGTGAACCATTGAAATCATTCTCTTTCATAGCTCATCGTGAGTCTCTCTTAAGAAATAATAAGAGGGGTGTGATGTTAGCATGACGTGTCACATTAATGAGGAGCACCAACAAGTACATAAGAGGACAGGTGGAAGTAACTTGTTGGATGATCCCTTGAATCAGGTGATAATATGGAATACCACGTAAGTTCACGTGTCAAATCATGGTTGGATCCACATGTTATGGGTGTCGAGCCATGTGTCAAGGTTATTTGGATATTTGAGACATCGATCAACATGAGTCCTGATGCCATGTGTCATGACAAGTGGTGATTTGTGAGTGTTCCACGTGTCCAAAGACTCCAGTATGATAGCCACGATGTCATAGGGACGAGACATGTCGATACAAGATTTACCAAACGGTCGAAGATGGGCCCCAATGGGGCTAATTCCTTTGGTTGAGCACCCATAATTGTGGTCTATTGGATCTCCTTATAGTGAATATCGTCGGGGAAGGATGGTCAAAGTAACATTGGGTTTCCATAGTGGGGAATACTTCGATGGAGAAGAATCTGAGGAATAATCAAGGTCATGGATCGGGAGTTCGCTGAGAAGTAACCTCAACCATGGATCGATGTGGGTCTCACTTGGGCTAGGCCAAAAGTGAAGGTGACATTATTCTGAAGAGGATGATGTCACCTTGCTAATGCACAGTCAATAGGTTTCATCACAAGCACTATGAGATGACGTGCACACCACATCAATACACGTGGAGGCCCACATGTCCAACGATGACCGTGCTACATATCATGATGATTTTTCATATTGAGAGGGTAGTTAGGGATGTAATATGAGTGTCATGTGTCATTTTGGGGGAAGGTACATAGTGGAAGCAGTGGCCAAGGTGGCAAGTCATGGAAGTGACACGTGTACGAGGTTCCAGCAAGGGAGATGGGTGTTAACAACTGAGTAAATAAATAATCTGATGCGATTGGAGCCATTGTTTATATGAATCCTAGGACCATTAGATTTGTCGAAGGGAGAACCTTTAGAGTGTTCCAAGTGATCAAAACAAGTGAACTTCGATGGGAGTAACCCTGAGAGAGAACCAGAACCATCGATCGAAGAGTGGACGTGGTGATTTCTCAGTTATCGATCTATCGTGGATCGTTCCAGTTCCCTTTGTGAGAATTGGAAAGGGGAGTGACATTAGGGTGAAAAATATTCCAACATGGTGGCTAGTGTGTCATATGGAGGATAATTTTCAGTGCCTGGATGGGTGAGTTGAGTTCCCTATGATGATGTGTACACCCACGCTAATCCACGTGGGAGGTATGTGTGTCACATGATCCACATGTCATGTTGTGTTTGGACCATGTGTCAAGGTGATTTGTAAATTTTAGGGAGGACTTTGTGGGGAAAGGAGTGCCATGTGGCAGGTGAGTGGACACATATCTACCATTGATCAAAGGAAATCGTTGTCAGGATGTTTGAATATGGTATTATAAGGGGACTCTGACAGCGGGAATTTGAGAGGTGATCTAGGTCATAGATCGGGAAGGAGGCAAGATTCAATCTCAGTCGTAGATCTTCGTGGCCCCATAAAATCCAAGCTCAAGGTGAGTGCAAGAGAATCGTTAACTTTCGGGTGAGTTAGAGACTCTGAAGAAATTGAAGTCATTGATCACTTGACCCCGAGGACCATCAGATCCATCATAGTGCATTTACCAAAGTGTACTAGTTGGAGTGGAATGTGACATTGATGGGAAAAATTCGATAGTGAAGGATCACACTGAATGAGCCAAAGAAGTTTATTCAGAGGGCCCGATGGGCCAGGTGGAAGGCATCACGTTAATTCCACATTAGATGGAGGAAGTGATAGGAGACACGTGGGTGCCACATGGAAGTGAAGTGGATTTGACCAATGAAGGCATAAGGAACATTAAAAGGCCTTAAATTTTGATCCTGAGATTGATTTTGAGCATGGTGGAAGTCATTGGAAAGCTCTCGATGAGAAAAAGATGATGGTGCCCTTGAAAAGAGGCTTTGAGATGCTTAGGAAAAAGAGAAAATTATGACACCCCATCCTTTAAAATTGTACTTAAGGGGTCGAGAGTATTACAAAGTGGTATCATAGAAGAGTTCAAACACTAGGCTTGGATGGGCCATAGAACAATCATAAATATTGGTATATTAAGGATAATATGATATTATTAGAATGAGTTTCCCCGTGTTAAAATATTTTTTATTATCTTCACAAGATTCCTTGAGAAAAAGGACTACGGGTTGAAATTGTACCTTGGAAATTCTTGTCAAGTTACAACAAAGGATTATGTTTTTCTTTTTTCAAACTGATAATTACCCCTACAAGAGTGGGAATATGATGACAAGCATTAAGAGTAAAAAATTGAATGTGAATGGTTTAAATGGAAACATCTTGTTAAATTTTGCTTAAGTTCAAAGAAAGAATGAACTAGTGATTGCAAATCTACCTCTAAGCATGGGAAGTTCAAACCCCTGGTACTCATGATGGTTGTTTATATGAGGGCTAATACCCTTAGGGAAAACCCCTTTTGGTTATAGAATTTAGTATGGATTTATAGAAACCTTGGCAGTGACAATTACTGCTTAAAAAGGAAACTAAATCAAGTATGTGAAAGTCCTCATGTTTGAGGATTGATGGGAACTTGTAAGGTCAGTTTACTTGACCTATAATGAATGAAGCTTGTTGTTGGAATAATCCAAATAAGTAAGAGTAGAGGAGTCGTTTTTGGACTGTTTCTAGTCTTATGAGGAAGAGTAATGAGGGAGAGCTTATGAGCTCAAGGAAATATTAAATAAATGTATGTTCCTATTAACCTAAGAGCAAGCCTATGTGTGTGGTTACAAAGATGGGAGACACTTAGGATAAATTTACACTAAAGGCATGGATAATATTCTTGGTACACAAGATATGTTGTAATGCATATGGAAATGATTGATCATGTATACAACATGGAAATAAAATTATTAGAACCTATGGTAGGTTGTAAGGTGTGGTCTATTGACGGACCAATTTGGTCAATGATGACCTAATGTCGAAAAGAGAATTAACAACATAAATGAAATTTTGATGATGCTACTATTATTTCCATATGAAGATAAGGCCGTAAAAATTAATGAAGGAATGATATATAGAATCTAGTAAAGGAAGTTCTAGAGCATTACCAAATGACCAATGAAGTAGATAACACCCAAATGTGGATGATATCTAGATGGATATGCCATAGTATACTCATGCAACAGTAAGAAGGAATATATGAAAGAATTTCCCCGGTAGAGGTCTGTTGACCAAAAATGGTTTGAGGTAGGAAGAGAAACTAGAATTGTTAAATTGCTGCCTTGGGTAATGTTGTAATTACCTATTGTTATTTTCTAAATTGTGGAATTATTTTATAGCAGATGAGCCAAAGTGATATGTTATTGGTCGTTCTCTCCTAAAGAGGGCAGCCTAATTATGATTACGTCTGAGAGATGGGCCAGGTGAATGACTATAAATTTTCATCAGAAAGGATGATGTCAAATATTTAAGAATTGTGTATGAATGATATAGAAATGTGTCAGTGATGCACATGTATGATGTATGAGTGTATGTATACTAAAGGCATTATATGAATTCCTGCGTAAGAGGGTAGTAAGGAAATAAGTGTGCTTGCTTGGATGGGATAATGCTATGGATGCGTGGTTGACCCTATGTGGAGGGTCTGAGTATCTTGTTTAAATAATAACTTGAGGAGGTACGCCACTCCTCAGAGAGATATAAGTGAAATTTTGAAAGGAAAGAAAGAAAGGATGCTTTATTATTAAGATAAAAGGCAGGGTGAGTATACCTTTAAGAGTTGTGTGTGAATGATTATGAACAATCACGAGCTAGACTATTTCTTAAATAAATACACATATGAAATTGTAAAATGTGCATGTGGTATAAAGTGTACCTATGGTGGGAACACACACACAACATGTTGATGTGTGTGATTGGGTGCATGAACGCACATTATGAATGAAAATTGATTGTAAATAGATGAACGTGTTTGAATGCGTAGTTGAATGTATGCATACTCATATTCCTTATGGAATATTGGGTAAACAACTGAAATGGTAAAGTTGAGGCTAACTCATGATTGAAATAATTTCAAGAAATAATGGATATGCAATGAGGGAGTTTCATTGCTAAGTCAATTCCAGGTGAAGGAGTTTTATGAGAACTCTGTCAAGAGAACAAAGTCATAACCGTAATGATTACTAAAAATTAGGCAGTGGGATGCAAAACTTATTGGTATAAGAACCTTGGATTACGTTTTAAAATATAATGCATGCATAAGGATACATGAAAATAAATGATAACCGATATTACTTATATTTGGGAAATGTGAAGAATACATTGGTTGATAAGTAATTGGTGAACTACAGCTTGATGCTGCAAGAATGTTGTTTATACTGGGAAAGTCCAAGAGGAACCTGACTGAAACTGCTCAAGGAAGAGAGTAGGAATATCCTAGTAGGGGATGAATTGCATAGGCAATAAATGATAAAAGGAGGAACATTTTCCTCACTTTAAAACTCTGATTTGCTTAACAAAGTGGTATGCCATAAAAGGACAGATGGGAAAACAAGTACTACTAGTGAAGAGAATTTAATGAACATATTTGAATGAATAGGCTTGGATAAACCATGAGAGACCTTGGGAACAATTCAGTTAGGCTGAAGGTTCCAAATTGTGTAGAAGGAAGTAGAAGAGGGAGAGTCCCTTAACTCCTCCTTGTCTCGTATTATACTTCTCTGGATGAGAACGTTGGAATATTGTTACATGTGAAGGTTTCAACATGATAATGTTGACAAATGTATGACTATGGAAACAAATGAAATAATTAACTGTGTTTACCCTCATGAAAACATTGAGGACAATGTGACAGAGTGTATATGGATATTATGAGACATATCTGAAATTGTTTTCTGATTTAAATGTTGTGGCATATGCATTTTAATTTAACGTGACAACTGATACAATTGTGATTTTAATGATGCATGTTATGTGTAGAGAAAGGATTGTAGTTGTTGAGGAAGGACAACTATTGTTTTCACAGGGGAAGACCCAGGGTTCAACACTTCAAAAATGCACCAAAAAAACCCTAACTACCAACCCTTTCGGCAACATCTGTGAAGCATATGAAATCTCACCCGAGGTAGAGGAAGGGGGGGTTGCAAGACTCAAGTGTCTACAACCAAGCTGGGACACAGATATGTGATTACAACACTCAACAGGGTACTTAGACAACAATATGAATTAATTCATGAGTCTCATTCACATCGCAGATTAAACCCTTACTACAGATCAACGCAGTAATGATAAAGATCAAGCACTTTCAATCACTTAGCACATAGTATTAGTTTAGATATAACATTCATTTATCCTCAATACCATTAATAACTAAGCAACAATATCAGATGCATTCATCATACATTATAACAACAGTATTAAGCAAATAAACAACATCATTCACATTGCACAAAGAACATCAAGACATAGGATATACATGGTTCACCCGAGTGTGGGGCTACGTCCACCAACTTCTTCTTCCTCTTTATTAGTCCTCAATATTCTTACATTCAGTCACTCCTGTGTACAAATCCACAGATCCAAACTCCACAGAGGACAAGAGATCTGTGCGCAGCGTGCCAGATCCTCCTTCCCAAAATCAGGTCAAGGCACAGAGCCTTACTTTACATAGTTTGTCTACACGAAGCAAATGGCAACCTCTTGCACTAAGCCAACATTACCACTTACAACATATTGTGCACATAGCCAACTATCCTCTTCTTACATCACTTAGCTTCTTATTTATACATTTACAAAAGGCCTAATCATGGGTAAACCCATCGGCCGACATCCCATAACCCATTACATAAACCCTTGTAAACCCTTTGTTGGATCCACAAACCCGCAAAATGAGTGAGATCACGCGATCTCAGCTCTGCCTGGGCGCTCCATCTTCGACCAACCTGTCAAAGTCCCAAAAGTGGTCAAACATGACCATTATTCCCTCAAAACTTGGTCAAGGGCCAACAGGCCCCCAACACTCACGTGTGACTCGTCCCGAGTCACTCATATCTGGGCAACGCTCCTTCAAAGGCATCGAGCTTAGCTCGAGCTGAATCAACTCGTTGCTTCACCATAGCCTCCTTCTCGACGAACTCCTGAGTTTCTCTGTAACAGGCCCTTCCAGGCATTTTTCCACTGTCGTAACCATTTGATCTAGTTGCAAGCCTTGTCCTTCAATCTCTTCAAAAATCGTGCAGGCTTCGTCCTGCACTGGCTGTAGTCTCTGTGTAACTTCCATGACTCTTCTCTGGATGCCAGTAGTCTATTGTTGGACTTCACGCTGCTCCTATGATCTCTTCATTCGCTTGACCTTAGTGAGTATCTTCATCTACGCTTGCATGGTGGATGCCTGCTATTGCACCTCCTAGAG
Source organism: Picea engelmannii (assembly GCA_009831015.1). Classification (NCBI taxonomy): domain Eukaryota; kingdom Viridiplantae; phylum Streptophyta; class Pinopsida; order Pinales; family Pinaceae; genus Picea; species Picea engelmannii. Next base: position 73,727 of record ML829982.1, on the reverse strand, counting down.
TTGCGCTTCCAGTTTCCTCAGCTCCAGATATTTTGCGAGGTGTTCATAGGTATGCACACTTCGATCACTCAACTGCTTACATTCTAAGGTGAGGAGCTTGATCCTTCCAACTGCGCTCTTACCTGCTTCCTCCCCTTGGTTGCACACTTCCTATGGAGTGCTAGGTATTGCTTGAAGTTCCAACTCTGTTACCCGTGCTTGAAGTTGTTGGATGGCCTCAATGAGGTTCATCACTCGGACCTCAACTGCTTCGTGTTCCTCTTGTGTCGAGCCTGGCACAAAGTGAAGTGATTTAGTCATCGCTTCTTTGACTAAAGTCTACTCAGAGAGAAACTGGTTTTTTTCTTTCTGGATCTTCACTTTGTCCTCCTCAAACATCTCCTGAATTCATCTTTCTCCTTCTCGTAGGCGGTTATGCAGGATTGCGCAACTCAAAGTTTCTCTAAGACCTCCTCCTTTTCCTGCTTCAAGGATTTTGTAGCCTATTCCTTTTCTTCTTGGAATCAATGAATTTGAGCCTCTGTTGCATCTTCTATTCTTCGTAATTGGGCAGGCTCGTCCCCCAATTCTGCAATCTTCGACGAAGAAGGCGCAGTAGGTACTGCATGGCTTGAATGGATGGATTGTTGTATCTCCTTCAGATCCTTCTTGATTCTTTCATACAACATCTCCTTCTTTGCTCCATATCGCTGCAAGATATCCTTTGAAGCATCCTCCACAGCTGCGATGATGATATTGACATCATCCTCTATGAGCGTGGACTTCATCTTGGGATTACTAGCGCACGTATTCCTTTTTGCCGAGGGTTTCTGTGGAGAAACCTTCCTCTTATTCGATGTTTCAACCTCGGTAAGGGGATCCTTCGTCGGTGAAACTTCGTATTTACCTTGATTTTCTCCTTATTCCCCTCCTATTTCTTTATTTACTTCGTCTCCTCCTCCTACGGGCAAGTCAGGCCCACTTTCCTCTGAGGCGTTGTCCTCCTCATCAGTTTCTATGTTCTGCACTTCCTCCTTTTTCTTATTTTTCTTTGCACTACTCTGCCCAACATGCTCAATCCGAGTGACCAAGGGACTTCCAATGATGTCAGGGTCAGAGAGTTTTGCAATGTCAACTGGTACAAGGAACTTTTTCGACCATTCTTTGGTGATCTCCTCCATATCTTCGTCAGTCAGTTTATAATAGGACTGTAAATCCTCTTTTCTCTCATCCCTGCACGCAGTGATATAAATAAAGTGTCGATCTGCGTAGAACTTCACTAGTGGTATGTACTGGTGCAATGTGTTCGGTGTCATGCATGGAAATGCCTCAATAGCACGCTTCAGCTGTTGGTAGTAGGCATGGAACACAGCAGTCGACTGCCACTGCTTTGACATGTCATTCGTATACCACAAGGTGGATAACCTCGCAACCAATGGCTCTGATGGCTCAACTTATGGAAGTTTCGCTCCTTCCGACATCTGCCAAGCAACAAATACGATTAATATAAGTAACCAATTGAAATGGAATTCATACCCCTGATCCTGCACTTCGTGATAGTCTTTTTTGAGCTCGTTGACGAGGTAATTCACCCGGTTCATTTGCATACCCTCCACGCACTTCCTTGCGATGTCTACTACGAATCTAGTGACCTGTGTCAAACGATTCTTTTTGACGAGCTTACCAGCTATAAGTTGGCAAGCGAGGCACACTACGCCATCCTAGATGGAGGCTACCTTGTAGCCTCACTTTCCCTTTTCTGCATTGCCATAATCCTCCTTTATGTGTTGTGCCACAGAGCGATCTGAGGTCTTCCTTGGGTAGAAATGATGAGGGTCCGGTCCCTACATACTCAATCCTGTAATCAGGTGGATCAATGTCATATCCATAGTAACACGTCTGTCGAGCCACATATATCCTCCATGGTAGCATGACAAGAGGATTTTAACACAAGAGTTAACCTCCTGATGTCGGCCAAAGTGATGGATCTTCATTACATCCAGGATCGTGGACTGCACCAACTCCTTAATCCACGACTGGGAGACTATGCATGACTTCTTCCCAGTTGTCTTCATCAAATACCTATGGGGCGCGAGCATGGCATAGTCCTATGGGGCATGAGCATGGCATAGTTATTTCTGTCGCCGAGATTGAAGTCGTTGTTTTTCAGAGCTAGGATCTGTCCCAACTGGGGTCCAACTACATGTATCCCCTTCGGGATGTATGCAATGATCAAATTTTACTCAAAATCACGTGGGATGTTGTCGTGGTTAACCGCGCCAGCCAAACGCGGTATGTAATCTGACAAGACCGACAGGATCCTCTTCGCGTTAGCCATATCATCACGATGCTTGCTTCTCTTCTCAGTAGCACGACTAGAATGATGTCCAGTCGAGGGGGATACTTGCAGTCCCCCAGTCGATGACGCTTGTATTCCTTTAGAAATAAATCTCTTAGCCATGAGCTCCATAAGAATCTCCTCTACAGACTTCTCTAATGTGCTAGGTTCGCCCGACATTCACACTTGTAACCAAATATATCGGGTAGGCGAACATACAAGCGAGGTAATAAAATGAATGGCAAGGTATAGAAATCACTGCGTGATACAATGGATTCTCTGTTATCTCGGATAATCACGGGTGGAAAATAGTGGTCCCAACGCAGCGTCCGACTGGTTAAATAAGAAAGCGTCATAACAGATTCCCCCAATAGGCATGAATGTGTCCATTAATGTGAATCTGTTCATTATGGTGTGGTCTCAATGGTCCATTTGCTCATAACTGCATTTTCTAGCCGTTTTGGGGCATCGTTCTAACTGTCGGGGTGCCTCCAACGGTCATATAGCTCCACCATGTTGAAGTCCCATTCTGCGTGGTTCTGTTATTCTGACGCGGTTCAAGTTTTGTAGATTTTCCTCCTCCGAAGTCTTCCTTATATTTTTGGTAGCTTCCTGCAACTTAGCTTTCTTCTTATTGAGCTTCCTGGCCTTCTTTCCTGTGATCTGTTCTTCTCTAACAATTTATGGAATCCTCTTCCCATTTATATTCTTATTCTCTCCTATTGAAAGGACTTCGCACTGTTGATGCACTCTTATAGATTCTAAGGTTAATGTCCCTTCTCTTACTATTTTTGGAGTGGCTATACTTCTTTCTTGCACATACATGTTCTTTAAGCCTTCCCGTGTTCTTTCAACTTCGACAGCTAATTCTCTGGCCCTCTGTTGCTTCGACTTATCCTCTTGTTCTTCTATTAGTCGCTCTATTTTTTTGGTTATGAGGTCCCTTAATTATTTCTTTTTCTGTTCTGTAGCTTCCTCCTCTGCTTTCCTTCTGATATGATCCTTCTCAATCCAAGTCTTTCCTAATAAAATTGGAAAAGGGGCGTTGTTCTCAACAAATCTAATAACTTCAAAGTCTTCTTCTATCAATGTTTCATGAGAAATCATAGGTATATTAGTAATTCTTCCACACATGGTTATCATCTTTCCTTTAAACAAGCCTATCCTTCCCAGTGAAGGTACCATAGCAGGCTTTCCCAAAATTTCCCAAGTGCTTTCTGGCATAATATTCACGTCTGTTTCTTCATCCAATACACAATCTATGTCGAAGTCTTCTATTCTTGTAACTATGTGTTGTTTTTCTTTCAATATCTCTGACAAACTGACATCCTTGTGGTCATCCATTACTTCTTTTAACTGTACTAACATAGTATGATATTTATCTGATTCTTTCTCTTTTTTATTCTATAACATATCCTTAGTCTCTTGACCTTATTTATAGTTTTCTCGTCTCATGTTCATCTTTTCCACTTTAGAAATCATCCTTGGGAAATCCTCAACCTCATGACCAATATATTTACAACAAATAAAAATAGGACCTATATCAGGGCATGCCTTAGCAAGATGTCCTGGTCTTTTGAAATTATAACACAGTGCCAATCATCTCTTTCTTTTAAACGAGCTCCAACTTTTCCTCTACTGCACACTGGGATCACAGTGTTGGACCTTCAATCTGAAAAAAATCTTTGTAGGTTCCTACATCCACTTATTAGTCCAAAAATTATTTCTATGCATAGGAATAACATATCTTTCTCTATTTCTATCAAATCTATTCTTTCTTCTAATTGTGCCCTACCATTCAGACTAGGACAAAACCTATCAGACATACCTAGATTCATGCTTTCGAAGCAAAAATTTCCACTTATCTTACCCTTACCATAGCACAAAGATTTAAGATCTTACCTCTTTTCTTCAGATCAAGTTTCTTTCTTATCACAGAGCTTCGTAATTCAATTAGAATACTGCGCACTACAACAACAGATCTACACACAAAACTTTCTCTTTTCTTCAATTCCCAACAATCACAGTTTCAGTCTCGACAACGGAACCAATTGTTGGCACAGGGGCAAACCTAGGGTTCAATGCTTCAACAATGCACCAACAAAACCCTAACTACCGGCCCTTTCAGCAACACCTGCAAAGCAAATGAAGTCTCACCCGAGGTAGAGGCAGGGGGGTTGCAGGACTCAAGTGTATACAACCAATTTGGGACACAGATCTATGATTACAACACTCAGCAAATTACTTAGACAACAATATGCATTAATTCATGAGTCTCATTCACATCACAAATTAAACCCTTACTACAGATCAATGCAATAACAATAAAGATCAAGCACTTTCAATCACTTAGCACATAGTATTAGTTCAGATCTAACATTCATTTATCCTCAATACCATTAAGCACTAAGCAACAACATCATATGCATTCATCATACATTATAACAAAAATATTAAGCAAATAAACAACATAATTCACATCGCACAAATCACATCAAGACACAGGTTATATGTGATTCACCCCAGTGTGGGGCTACGTCCACCAAATTCTTATTCCTCTTTATTAGTCCTCGATATTCTTACATTTGGTCGCTCCTGTGCACAAATCCACAGAGCCAAACTCCGCAGAGGACATGAGATCTACGTGCAACGTGCCATATCCTCCTTCCCAAAATCAGGTCAAGGCACAGAGCCTTACTTTACACAGTCTGTCTGCACCAAGCAACTAAAAACCTCTTGCACTAAGCCAACATTACCACTTACAACATATTGTGCACATAGCCAACTATCCTCTTCTTACATCGCTTAGCTACTTATTTATACATTTACAAAAGGCCTAATCATGGGTAAACCCATGGGCTGATATCCCATAACCCATTACATAAACCCTGGTAAAACCTTTGTTGGGTCCACAAGCCCACAAAATGAGTGAGATCCCGCGATCTCAGCTCCGCCTGGGCGCTCCATCTTTGACCAACCTATCGAAGTCCCAAAAGTGGTCAAAAAAGACCATTATTCCCTCAAAACTTGGTCAAGGGCCAACAACTACCAATGGTGGACAATCTCAGGTAGAGCAAAAATGCAAAAAGGTTGTTGAAAAGAAAAGATTGGTGAAGGGATCTAAGGGGTCCACATGAAGCACCATTGATGAGGTAACATCAGAAAGGGTGTTGGCATCCAGGACATGTATAAAGATTTCATTCCCATATGACATGAGCATTGAAAATGAATTGGGTAAGAATCACTTCTGAAATACTTTATACCTTGATGATATGTATGTAAAATTTTGATTGTATGGTGTATGCCATTGATACCCAACCAAGGTAATATTCAGGAAAGAAGAACATGAATGCTTATATATATATATATATATATATATATATATATATATATATATAACCTCTAGC
>ML829982.1:56483-67148 GCA_009831015.1 Picea engelmannii | reverse complement strand
AAATGTGACCAAAGTTAACTTCAAAAACCATGTGAGGAACCACTAGGCACCACCAAACCCTGATCCCCCTCCTAATCCCCGTAAATTCAAAACCCAAAGAGGGAATAAATTAAATATATGATAGTTAGGTCAATGTTGAGTGCCCATCTGCACATACAGAGTCATCTTAGCAAAGAATTTTCCATTATAATTGAACATCTGGTAAAACATGATTCTCGAGCTTGTGATGAATCTTAATTCATATGTTGATTATGTTGTCATCAATGAGATTATGAATACTGCAAATTCAATATTCAAGAAGTTTTGTTTCCAGTATAAGAGTAGTGATTTGTATATTTATCTTAAGTATATCCTGGATGGGTTTTTTTCACCCTTTGTGGAGGTTTTCCTTGGGACCAAACAACTTAATGTATCCAATATGTAGAATGTGATTGTTCTTAGGCCTCAGTTTGAATTCCAGAGGCTCTGCTGCAAGGTCTTCTATTCTTTGAACTTTCAGGAGCTCCCATAATTTTTCGAGAATCAGTGGAATGAATGGATGGGGGAGTTTTGCACATATTTGACCATTCCATACCTTATTCTTGAAGATGTCGAGTGGGACAAGGAGGGTATCATAGACCAACTTAGGGATGTCATTCGCGATAATATCAACCTTTACATGGAAAAGAATGAGGAGGAATTTCAAGAATATTTGAAGGATTTTTATTCGATTTTCTGGAGTTTGATGATGAATTTTTCCACTCCATCGAGTCGTGATAGGTTGGTTGTTATTTCTATCAAACTTTTGACAACTATGAGAAAAAGTGTACACCATACATTGTTTAACAATGTGGATATTTTGTGACAGATTTGCGACCATATTATGGTGCATGTTATTCCCAATTCCTAGGGATAACTAAGGAAATGATGTCTCGAGGCCCTCACATTGCAGACATGGAGTACCGAGAGACAACTTGACCAAAAATGTCCATTTGCATAGAAACAGACCCGCCTCGCCACCACAATTCTAGGTTCATCATGAGGTTATCCACCACATTAATTGGCTTCCAAAAGATATTGGGTCTTGCTCCATGAGGTAGAAGCCATGTATTATGGTGAGTGTCATTTCAATATTTGAGGCATTTGAGTTTGTTCATTTTAAACTGCTTTTGATTATGTAACGTATTCTTGGAAATTATGTGTTTTTCCTTTCTCTTTGACTTGTTTCACTTTGGTGGTTGGCATTGTTTCCTAGTCAGTGGGTCACCCTTGGAGATAGGTTTTCTACTAGGAGGTCCTCTTGATGATTCATCATGCCACTCTCGACCATACTTGTAATTTTCCACTCTTCATCCCCTCATCTCCCTACCTTTTGGGATTTTCGGGTATATTGACCCAAGAAGGGATTGTCCCTAATTTCACAGGAAGAAGGGGTTGAAGGCCCAAAGGATTGTATCTAGAAAAAGATAAAATCCAATCATGAACCTTCTAGATGTTCACCCAGGGATCCCGAGGAAAATGAAATGTCTCTAATAAGAAACTGACAGGACCTGCAAAAATATAACTAATACAAAATTCCAACCAAGGTGGAGCATGTGTGGGCATTGTTTTTCATGCTTAGGTAGAATCCCCACACATGAATTCAACTTGGGGAAGCATGATGTGACCAAGGTATAGTCAAGGTGGGAAGTTTTTTTCATTTTTAGGTAAAATCCCCACCTTGGATTCAACTTGGAAACACATTTAAAAGACAAAAAGACAATAAAAGGGATTGGAAAAACATTGCATTGGAAACGAAGGTGCAACACACCCTCTACAAAGTCACCCATGAATGAGATACTACAGTGCCTTGTGTGTCATGAAACCCATGCCCAAGAGTCCTTCCCCCATCCATGTCATTTCATCCACATGTCTTAAAGAGGGGTCCACTTTGGAAACACTCCTAAATTTGAGGTACAATCCACCCAATAGGTCACTTTGTCAACCCTCCCATACTTAAACTTTGAAAATTGCATAGGGTCTTTGAGCACTTGTTTATTTTGATGAGGTGGTTTGGATGTACATGATTATATGGATATGTTATTGATTTGATTTACTTATTATGATGCATTTGACTTGAGATACTTGGAGGGCACATTCATTGTCTTTGCATGACCTAGTTGGTGGAAATATTTGGAAGAGAAATACTAGCTTTGGATTCCTTGGGGCTTGAATCCCACACGTTGGACACAATGCCCCACACACTGGATGATTATGTTATACTTTGGAGGCCTGAGGAGATACCATGTAGGACATAACCCATCCCTTATCCATCCCAATGATCTTCTCTTGAGGCTAAAACGTCACTTTTGAGGAGGTTGACGTCACCCTAGGGATAGGGTTGCGGTGGTGGTGTTGACACTTGGCACAAGGCTTGGATTGCAATAGAAAGACCTAGAACATGAGAGGGAGGCCCTAGAAGGCCCAATGACTTCCTCTCTTCACTCCAACGATTTGCAAGAAGTGCACAAATGTCACCCTTTGGAGGGATGACGTCACATTGGGGTTTCTTTATGTGCATTTTTTAAATTTAAATTTGAAATAAAGTCACTTTTGTAAAGGGGAAAAGTAAGGGTTGTTTCCCCCTTACTTTTTGGTTTACCCTAAATTAAGTGGACAAACACTTTAGTAGGATTTGTAAAAATAGAGATCATTTCTATCTCAATTGGATCATATCTCTCCCATTATGAGAAGACTAGTGGCTGAAATGTGTGCCCTACTTGGGAATTTTGGTATCTCTCTCTTGTGCAAATGATGTTTGGTGATATCTCTTGGTGAATTATTGAGCTAAGGTGGTGCACACCTCTTGGAGACTTCTTCTCTTTCTTATGAATGATAATTTTCTTGGTGAACTAGGATTTGTTCTTGCATCTCTCTTGGAATTGGTAAGGAATATATGCAATTGTTAATTCTTCTCGCTTGTTTCATGGTTATTGTTGGTTGAAACTCTAGGAGGAGTATAAGTGCAAACACCCTCCATTAAGCTTCATCTCACTTTCTAGTTTACAAGACTTTATTGCAAGGTTGCTAGAAAGAGTACAAGGGTGTACACCCTCCTTGATTTACCTTAGTTGGATTTGCATACCCTAGGGAGTAAGAGGGTTTAAACCCCTAGGGATTTTGTTGATCTAACTCATGATTTTCAAGACTCCATTCACCTAAATTTTAAAGGCACTAATATGAAGTTTTCATTGGAGAAATAAATTGTTTGCTTTGGTAAACGTGATTTAGTGAGATATTGATATTGTTCAAGTTGGAGTTTATTGTTGATGCTTTGAGGTTGCTAAAGCCTCTAGGGAGTCTTGGTCTATTTATTTTTATTGGATCTATAACTAAACAAAAGCTACAGCCATTAGGGCTGCAGAAAATTACTCTCTCTTCAATTTATAACTCACATTTCAATCGTCAAAATTTGCTAGCAATTTGTCATAATAATCTACTAGTCTCAGCACACTTTTTGGGTGGTTTAATTGCTTGTTTTTTTGGTTGAAATTTTCTGTTGTAGAAATAGTTTGCTACACCCATAAGTCTGATAATATATCTCTGTAATACTTGTTTATAACAGCCTTATTTCATTTCTAAAGTCTTATGCTTTCATACTTGAGTTACTCTAGTTATTTCTAGCTTATCTCTTACATCATTTACCTGAATTTTAGCATCTTGTAGCAGCTTTAAAAATCATCTAATTTCTTATATATATTTTTGTTGACTGCTGAAAATAGGGACAACAAGCTTAATTTTCTTGTCCATTGGATTGGTTAGCTTATATCTCATCTTTTCTTGTGTCTCGGGCATGTACAATCATCTTGTGCTGGTACTCATTCTCCTTGGAAACTATCAACCACTTCTGAGACTCTTTTTCAATCTATATTCCACTTATTATATTTAAATATAGGGGAATCACTTCCATCATATCATGTTTCAACTCATTTCTCCCTAGGGTCACCTGGGACTCCCCCCTTGTGTTGGATTTTTCCTTCACTAAAGCAAGGGGAGGGTTTATCTAAGGTGAGAGTGCGTAAACTCTCCCACTATTATCGCCATCCCACGGATTGGGTCAGGATTTTCCCAACCTATAGTTTGCGTGATAAAATTGGGGCATTGTTTCTGAGGAGGTTTTGAATCCTCTTTCATTCCCTAACGACACTTTGGAAATCCTTGATCCCAAATCCTGTACCTCTATATTTCCTGGTGACTCCACTTGAAGGACGTTCCCCTTCCACCATTGATGATCTCTTCTTGAAGCTCATCTGGTGACTCCACCTTCCCAGAATCCATCTTCCCTCAATACTTTTCCCCCAGGGAGATCCAAGCCTTCTAAGGTTTACCAAAGAAGGCCTCCTCTCAAGTATCATTTTTTCAAGACCCTTTTCTAAGGTACCCTTTCCCTTGCTCCAATGGATCACCCTTGGGAAAAATATCTCTACAAACCCTTAAACATGGCCACCATTCCCGGATATCCAAATACTATGTTGAAAGAGTCTCATAAATGGTTGCCATTTTTTTCAGGAAATAATGTGATCACCACTGACGATCATCTCTATGCCATGGGCTGAGACATGGAAAATGCAGAAGTGGAACATGAGGATGTAGAAATGAAGCTAATAGCCTCATTATTGACTGAACTTGCTTAGGGATGGTTCAAAGGACTTCCTGATAATCACATAGAATCTTATGAAGACTTTTCCAAAGTATTCAAGAACATATGGACAACAAAGAAAGACAACAGAATGCTTGTAGCTCAGTTCAATCAGATAAAGAAGAAGGAGAATGAAACAATAAGTGAATTTGACAACAGGTTTGACAAATTGTACAATCAAATCCCAACATATCTACTCTCTACATATGTAGTTGTTCATCTCCTTTACATGAATTCTTTCGATGGGAAATTCCATTTCATCCCGAAGGACAAAAATCCCACCACCTTAGCACAAACCAAAGAGTATAGTGCATAAATTGAAGAGAACCTTCTTGAATCAAAGGTTTATCCTTTTCAGTATCCTCATGCCAAGGTGGAGACAAAGACTAAAGCTTCCCATAACAGTACTCCAGATCCAATTTCTCTCTTGACTCAAAAGATCGATCAGATGAGTACTCAGTTTTTCCAAGCCTAGAATCAAATCATGGATCGATTAACCATTGTGGAAAGAAATTAATCTGCCTCTAGAGATTAGTTTTCTAGACAGTAAAGAGATGCCATAGGTTGGAAATCGATGCCTCAACAAGAGGAAAAATCTCTTGATAGGTTAAACCCGATTGGAATGGTCAACAAAGACGAAACACCATGGTGTTCTCCATGTCAAGAACCTCACCAAGAGGATGAATGTCCTTGACGAGATGAAGACTCCCCTGATAGTATGAACTTCATGGATATGATCTATAAATTCCAAGAGGGATAAGTCACACAGGAAAAATTTGATGAGGCCAGAAGAAAAGGGGAAAGAGAGGGACAACTTTGGGTGATAAACCGGTTGATATATGATCAAATAAAGGAATTGAGGAAGAGAGGATTTTTGACATACACTAGAAAAAATAAGGCTTCAGTTCCTGCCACAACCTTCCACTTTACCTCAGTCGCAAGAAACTACTCCTCCCCCATCTACAAAGAATATGGTCCCACCAACTCCAGTACATGAGTTTCCTCCAAAACCAACTCCAACAGAAGACGAGATTAAATTGAATATAAATGTTGCATCCATGTTTGGGAAGTTGAATATGACTGTCCCTGTAACAGAGATGTGAAAAATTCCTTCTATGAGGAGGAAAATATTGAAGTTATTACAGGTACCAACCGAGAAGGAGGACCCTCCAATCATATGGAACACCATGTATCTTGATTGGAAAAAGGAAAGTGACCCTCCCTTCTATCTTTCTTTGGGTATGAATGACCTACGCTTAAACAATTGTATGATGGACTTTGAGGCCTCATAAAATGTCATGTCTTTGAAGGTGATGGAGCAACTTGGCTTAAAGATGACCCAACCATATGGGAATGTTTGTGTCATTGATTCTAAAAGGGTCATGGTTTATGGGCTATGTGAATATGTTGAAGTTTATCTCATTGATTTCCCTCATATAAACATCCTTGTGAATATAGTAGTGATTGACGTTCTGGATGCTTGGTGAATTATTCTATCAAAAAGTTGGTATGTTTCTCTTGGAGTTTTTCTTAGTATGTATCTCACTCATGCACACATTCCCATGGGGTGTGGCACCTTTGAGATTTTATATAGTCGAGAGCGGGCTGAAAAGAATGTGATGGACCCAAATGATCCTAATTATACAAGTGAGTGTGAGTTTGATTAGGTTCCAGATACCGTTGAGTATGATCCACGAGATATACCTTTCATGCAAGAATACTACATAGATGTGCTACTCCCAAGGATAGATGAATACAAGTAAAATCTTGTGAAGTTCCAAGGAAAAGAGCTAGGGTCCATCCATATATTGAAGAAAGAAGATAAAAGAAGCAAAGAACGCGAAGAATCCATTATAAATATAGTCAACATGGAACCTCCTTCCTATCCTTACATCAAGAATATACCTTACATCAACTATAGTGAAGGAAGTCTTGCATTCATGTGGGACAAGAGGAAGGGCAAGCCCAAATATGACCAGAAGGATGAAAACACTTTGCTTGGCCCTTATATTGTCAAGAAGTCCGAAAAAGAAAAGTACTACTTGACAACTTTGGATGGGAGAAAGATGTCATTACTAGTGGACGAGTCTCTTCTTTGACCCTACATCCAAGACACTTGAATTCTTCAGGGCCCAAGCCCTAGGTAAGTAGGTAGGTCATCTTGATTTCCTTGCATTTTCATTTTGATTGTTCATGGTAGCTTAGCTACATTTCATTTTTCATTTTTCTCTACTTGCATATTGCTTTCATCATATTACATGTTTAGTGTAGAAATTTTTGAAAAAGTGCAAATTTTTCTTTCTAGATTAGTTTTTAGTTTTAGATTTGATATATATGGACAAAGGGTGATAGAACCATCATGGATTTTACGGTTTTATGTTTCAGTATAGGAACAAGTCCACTAGGATATGTTGTGGTTCTCATGCACTCTACGATGAGTACATGTCCCCAAGTAGGAGCCTGATGTTATTCCCAATTCCTAAGGATAACTAAGGAGATAATGTCTCGAGGCCCTTAGGTTTCATACATGGAGTACTGAGAGACAGGTTGACCAACAATGTCCACTTGCACAAATAGAGACCCGCCTTGCCACCACAGTTCCAAGTTCATCATGAGGGTATCCACCACATCAACTAACTTTCGGAAGACATTTGGTCTTGCTCCATGAGGTACAAGCCAGCTATTATGGTGAGTGTCATTTCAATATTTGAGGCATTTGAGTTTGTGCATTTTAAACTGCTTTTGATTATGCAACGTCTGCTTGGAAATTATGCTCTTTTCGTTATTTCACTTTGGTGGCTGACATTGTTCCCTAGTAAGTGGGTCACCCTTGAGGATAGGTTTTCTACTAGGAGGTCCTATTGACGAGTCATCGTGCCACTCCCGACCATACTTTTCATTTTCCACACTTCATCCCCTCATCTCCTGACCTTTTGGGATTTTCGGGTATACTGACCCAAGAAGGGATTATCCCTCATTGCATGGGAAGAAGGGACTGAAGGCCTAGAGGTTTGTAGCTGGGAAACGATAAAATCCAATCATGAACCTTCTAGATGCTCGCCCAGGGATCTCGAGGACAATGAAATGTCTCTGATACAAAATAACTAACACAAAATTCCAACCAAGGTGGAGCTTGTGTGGGTACTATTTTTCATGCTTAGGTATAAGCCCCACACATGACTTCAACTTGGGGAAGCATGATGCGACAAGGGTAGAGTTAAGGTGAGAACTGTTTTTCATGCTTAGGTAGAAGCCCCACCTTGGCTTCAACTTGAAAACATCTTTAAAAGACAAAAGGAAATAAAAAGGCTTGGAAAAAGGTTGCATTGAAAACGAAGGCATAACACACCCTATACAAAGGCACCCATCAATGAGACACTACACTCCCTTGTATGTCATGAACCCCATGCCCAAGAGTCTTTCCCCCATCCATGTAATTTCATCCATATGTCTTAGAGAGGGGTCCACTTGGGAAACACTCATAAACTTGAGGTATGATTCACCCAATAGGTCTCTTTGTCAACCCACCCATACTTAAACTTGGAAAATTGCATAGGGTCTTTGAGCACTTGTTTATTTTGATGAGGTGATTTGGATGTACATTCTTAGATGGATATTTTATTGATTTGATTTACTTATCATGATGCATTTGACTTGCAATCCTTGGAGGGTGCATTCATTGTCTTTGCAGGACCTAGTTGGTGGACAAATTTGGAAGAACAAGACTAGCTTGGGCTTCCTTGGGGCTTGAATACCACAGGTTGGACACCACGTCCCACACACCAAGTGACTATACTAGCCTTTGAGGCCTGAGGAGATACCATGGAGGACACAACCCAAACCTTATCCATCCCAACGATTTTCTCTTGAGGCTAAAACGTCACTTTTGAGGAGGTTGACGCCGCCCTAGGGATAAGGTTTTGGTGGTGGTGTTTTTGTTGATTGACAGTTGGCACAAGGCTTGGATTGGAAGAGGAAGACCTAGAACATGATAGGGAGGCCCTAGAAATCCCAACAAATTCCTCTCTCCACTCCAACAATTTACAAGAAATGCCAAAATGTCACCCTAAGGTTTCTTTATGTGCATTTTTTTCATTTAAATTTGAATTAAAGTCAAATTAATTTTGTAAAGGGGAAAAGTAAGGGTTGTTTCCCCCTTACTTTTTGGTTTACCCTAAATTAATTGGAAAAAAAAATTAGTAGGATTTGTATAAATAGAGATAATTTCTATCTCATTTGGATCATAGCTCTCCCATTGTGAAAAGACTAGTAGCTGAAATTTGCGCCCTACTTGGGAATTTTGGCATGTCTCTCTTGTGCAAATGATTTTTGGTGATATCTCTTGGTAAATTCTTGAGCTAAGGTGGTACGCACCTCTTGGAGACTTCTTCTCTTGCTTATGAATGGTAATTTTCTTGGTGAACTAGGGTTTGTTCTTGCATCTCTCTTGGAATTGGTAAGGAAAATATGCAATTGTTAATTATTCTTGCTTGTTTCATGGTTATTGTTGGTTGAAACCCTAGGAGGGGTATAAGTGCATACACCCTCCATTAAGCTTCGTCTCATTTTCTAGTTTACAAGTATTTTATTGCAAGGTTGCTAAGAGGAGTACAAGGGTGTACACCCTCCTTGATTTACCTTAGTTTGATTTGCATACCCTAGGGAGTAAGAGGGTTTACACCACTAGGGATTTTGTTGATCTAACTCATTCTTTTCAAGACTCCATTCACCCAAATTTTAAAGGCACTAATCTAAAGTTTGCATTGGAGAAATAAATTGTTTGCTTTGGTAAACGCAATTTATTGAGATATTGATATTGCTCAAGTTGGATTTTATTGTTGATGCTTTGAGGTTGCTAAAGCCTCCAAGGCATCTTGATCTACTTAGTTTTCTTGGAGCTATAACTATACAAAAGATACATCCATTAGGGCTATGCCAAATTACTCTCTTTGATTTATAACTCACATTTCAACAGTTGAAATTTCCTAGCAAGCTGCCATAATAATCTACTAATCTCAACACACGTTTTGGGTGGTTTACTTGCTTGTTTTGTTGACTGAAATTTATGTTGTAGAAATAGTTTGCTACAACCATAAGGATGATAATATATCTCTGCAATACTTGTTTATAACAACCTTATTTCATTGCTAAAGTATTATGCTTTCATACTTGAGTTTCTCTAGTTATTTCTAACTTATCTCTTGCATCATTTACCTAACATTTAGCATCTTTTAGCAGATTTAATAATCATTTACTTCTTGATATATATTTTGGTTGACTACTACAAATAGGGACAAAAATATTAACTTTTTTTTCCATTGGATTGTGTAGCTTGTATCTCGTCTTTTCTTGTGTCTCGGGAAGGTACAATCATATTCTGTGTACTCAATTTCCTTGGCAACTATCAATCACTTCCGAGACTCTTTTCCAAGCTATCTTACACTTAGTATATTGACCTATCACTTCCATCATATCACTTTTCATCTGTTTTCCCCCTAGGATCACCCGACTCCCCCCTTGTGTTGGATTTTTTCTTCACTAAAGCAACAAAGGGTTTATCTGAGGTGACAGTGGGTAAACTCTCCCACCGTCATCACCATATTGTGGATTGGGTTGGGATTTTCCCAACCTAAAGTTTGCGCGATAACAGTTCCCAATGTCATGATCATGGAGGATGATGAGGAGCTATTTGAGATGAATTGTGTAGAATATATTAGAAGAGATATTGAGGGTAGTGATCTTGACACAAGAAGGCAAATGCTTGTGAACTAGTGAAAAGACTTGCAACTCATTATAAGGAACAAGTGATGGCTATGGTCTCCATGCACACACAGAACATGCAGGCCAAATATGTCACCAATCCAGTAGAGAATTTGAAGGAGAAGGATTGTGCGATTTACTTGGTTGTTTCTCTATAAAATAAACAAACTGCTGGAGTTTCTATAAGTACCGACTTGATTGATTTTGAGCAGATCGTCTTGACCATGATAATGCCAGAGTTACAAAGT
>ML829982.1:28790-56383 GCA_009831015.1 Picea engelmannii | reverse complement strand
TATATATATATATATATATATATATATATATATATATATATATATATATATATATATATATATATATAACCTCTAGCAACCAAGGATGATTGAGAATCCTTGCAAGAAACTCGTGAAAAAATGTGTTATGAATACATTGACCAATAAAAAATGATTGGGAACAAAAGTGCTCGTAAGAAACATGTTAATTAGTGAATTAAGGAAATGCATGTGTGCATGAGAGGGGAGGTATCAAACTGCCCAATATGGAAGAAGGAACTTCCAAAATTCTATAAGAATTGTAGCAGTGATTAAGAGAGGAGTTGGGTGGCCATGAGTGTTGCCACCCTGGTTACTAGTAAAGAAAAAATAAAAAATAAAAAATAAAAAATGAATGCATTCATATGAAATTTAAATTTCATATAATATGTGCAGATTTGAATTCATGATCAACTCATTGCAGAAAACACGTTCGTGTTGCAATAATAACATAAAATGAGAAGCCATGTGGTGTGAGGTTGGTTGAGTTCAAACTCCCCCATAGAAAAGTACCAACACAAAATTTGGTAGTCAAAAATTAATGCAAGGTTGCATTATATATGAATGTGGCCATGGATTGAATTCTTATGAAATTTGAATGCATTTTGAAAAATATTGGTATGCTGAAAGAATGCATACGTACATATTGATAGATTAATCTTTACTTCATATTATCACTAATACATATGGGATCAAAATTCGACAAAATATTACGACGATATGGGTTAAACTAATTGTATCATTGAAAATTACTACAATTTCAATCATTTATTTTGGGACTCCCTGATGTTTTTCATACTTACGACGAAAAACTTCCATCGTCTCTTTTGTGACCATAAGGAGTCGATATATCGACGAGAGTCAATATATTATTAAAAATTGTTAATCCTAATGGATGGTATCCCTTTCTTGTTTACCATTTCATGGGTACAAGAACTCGTTGGATGATTGAATTCAAGCTTCAAATCCTTCATTTATACATTCAAATAATGAGGGAGTTGAATAAGGTGACACAATCATTTCAGGCCAGGGACCATTAAAATTACAAGAGTAGAGCGATCGTCAATACAAGGTAATATTACATCCATACCCATACGTTCAAGTGGTTCTTTAACTTCATGCAAATGCAGTACATGGAAAAAACGGTTCAGTGCCTCTCTCAATGTTTTCTACAAACTCTAGTCCTAAACCCTAAACCTAGAAGGAAAGAAAAAGAGTTTATGAAGTAGGCTTCTGATCAACCCGACTATGGTATCACCATTCTGTATCTTCTCTTGGAGGCTTCAATGGATGAATAAGTTATAAATGTGACCAAAGTTAACTTCAAAAACCATGTGAGGAACCACTAGGCACCACCAAACCCTGATCCCCCTCCTAATCCCCGTAAATTCAAAACCCAAAGAGGGAATAAATTAAATATATGATAGTTAGGTCAATGTTGAGTGCCCATCTGCACATACAGAGTCATCTTAGCAAAGAATTTTCCATTATAATTGAACATCTGGTAAAACATGATTCTCGAGCTTGTGATGAATCTTAATTCATATGTTGATTATGTTGTCATCAATGAGATTATGAATACTGCAAATTCAATATTCAAGAAGTTTTGTTTCCAGTATAAGAGTAGTGATTTGTATATTTATCTTAAGTATATCCTGGATGGGTTTTTTTCACCCTTTGTGGAGGTTTTCCTTGGGACCAAACAACTTAATGTATCCAATATGTAGAATGTGATTGTTCTTAGGCCTCAGTTTGAATTCCAGAGGCTCTGCTGCAAGGTCTTCTATTCTTTGAACTTTCAGGAGCTCCCATAATTTTTCGAGAATCAGTGGAATGAATGGATGGGGGAGTTTTGCACATATTTGACCATTCCATACCTTATTCTTGAAGATGTCGAGTGGGACAAGGAGGGTATCATAGACCAACTTAGGGATGTCATTCGCGATAATATCAACCTTTACATGGAAAAGAATGAGGAGGAATTTCAAGAATATTTGAAGGATTTTTATTCGATTTTCTGGAGTTTGATGATGAATTTTTCCACTCCATCGAGTCATGATAGGTTGGTTGTTATTTCTATCAAACTTTTGACAACTATGAGAAAAAATGTACACCATACATTGTTTAACAATGTGGATATTTTGTGACAGATTTGCGACCATATTATGGTGCATGTTATTCCCAATTCCTAGGGATAACTAAGGAAATGATGTCTCGAGGCCCTCACATTGCAGACATGGAGTACCGAGAGACAACTTGACCAAAAATGTCCATTTGCATAGAAACAGACCCGCCTCGCCACCACAATTCTAGGTTCATCATGAGGTTATCCACCACATTAATTGGCTTCCAAAAGATATTGGGTCTTGCTCCATGAGGTAGAAGCCATGTATTATGGTGAGTGTCATTTCAATATTTGAGGCATTTGAGTTTGTTCATTTTAAACTGCTTTTGATTATGTAACGTATTCTTGGAAATTATGTGTTTTTCCTTTCTCTTTGACTTGTTTCACTTTGGTGGTTGGCATTGTTTCCTAGTCAGTGGGTCACCCTTGGAGATAGGTTTTCTACTAGGAGGTCCTCTTGATGATTCATCATGCCACTCTCGACCATACTTGTAATTTTCCACTCTTCATCCCCTCATCTCCCTACCTTTTGGGATTTTCGGGTATATTGACCCAAGAAGGGATTGTCCCTAATTTCACAGGAAGAAGGGGTTGAAGGCCCAAAGGATTGTATCTAGAAAAAGATAAAATCCAATCATGAACCTTCTAGATGTTCACCCAGGGATCCCGAGGAAAATGAAATGTCTCTAATAAGAAACTGACAGGACCTGCAAAAATATAACTAATACAAAATTCCAACCAAGGTGGAGCATGTGTGGGCATTGTTTTTCATGCTTAGGTAGAATCCCCACACATGAATTCAACTTGGGGAAGCATGATGTGACCAAGGTATAGTCAAGGTGGGAAGTTTTTTTCATTTTTAGGTAAAATCCCCACCTTGGATTCAACTTGGAAACACATTTAAAAGACAAAAAGACAATAAAAGGGATTGGAAAAACATTGCATTGGAAACGAAGGTGCAACACACCCTCTACAAAGTCACCCATGAATGAGATACTACAGTGCCTTGTGTGTCATGAAACCCATGCCCAAGAGTCCTTCCCCCATCTATGTCATTTCATCCACATGTCTTAAAGAGGGGTCCACTTTGGAAACACTCCTAAATTTGAGGTACAATCCACCCAATAGGTCACTTTGTCAACCCTCCCATACTTAAACTTTGAAAATTGCATAGGGTCTTTGAGCACTTGTTTATTTTGATGAGGTGGTTTGGATGTACATGATTATATGGATATGTTATTGATTTGATTTACTTATTATGATGCATTTGACTTGAGATACTTGGAGGGCACATTCATTGTCTTTGCATGACCTAGTTGGTGGAAATATTTGGAAGAGAAATACTAGCTTTGGATTCCTTGGGGCTTGAATCCCACACGTTGGACACAATGCCCCACACACTGGATGATTATGTTATACTTTGGAGGCCTGAGGAGATACCATGTAGGACATAACCCATCCCTTATCCATCCCAATGATCTTCTCTTGAGGCTAAAACGTCACTTTTGAGGAGGTTGACGTCACCCTAGGGATAGGGTTGCGGTGGTGGTGTTGACACTTGGCACAAGGCTTGGATTGCAATAGAAAGACCTAGAACATGAGAGGGAGGCCCTAGAAGGCCCAATGACTTCCTCTCTTCACTCCAACGATTTGCAAGAAGTGCACAAATGTCACCCTTTGGAGGGATGACGTCACATTGGGGTTTCTTTATGTGCATTTTTTAAATTTAAATTTGAAATAAAGTCACTTTTGTAAAGGGGAAAAGTAAGGGTTGTTTCCCCCTTACTTTTTGGTTTACCCTAAATTAAGTGGACAAACACTTTAGTAGGATTTGTAAAAATAGAGATCATTTCTATCTCAATTGGATCATATCTCTCCCATTATGAGAAGACTAGTGGCTGAAATGTGTGCCCTACTTGGGAATTTTGGTATCTCTCTCTTGTGCAAATGATGTTTGGTGATATCTCTTGGTGAATTATTGAGCTAAGGTGGTGCACACCTCTTGGAGACTTCTTCTCTTTCTTATGAATGATAATTTTCTTGGTGAACTAGGATTTGTTCTTGCATCTCTCTTGGAATTGGTAAGGAATATATGCAATTGTTAATTCTTCTCGCTTGTTTCATGGTTATTGTTGGTTGAAACTCTAGGAGGAGTATAAGTGCAAACACCCTCCATTAAGCTTCATCTCACTTTCTAGTTTACAAGACTTTATTGCAAGGTTGCTAGAAAGAGTACAAGGGTGTACACCCTCCTTGATTTACCTTAGTTGGATTTGCATACCCTAGGGAGTAAGAGGGTTTAAACCCCTAGGGATTTTGTTGATCTAACTCATGATTTTCAAGACTCCATTCACCTAAATTTTAAAGGCACTAATATGAAGTTTTCATTGGAGAAATAAATTGTTTGCTTTGGTAAACGTGATTTAGTGAGATATTGATATTGTTCAAGTTGGAGTTTATTGTTGATGCTTTGAGGTTGCTAAAGCCTCTAGGGAGTCTTGGTCTATTTATTTTTATTGGATCTATAACTAAACAAAAGCTACAGCCATTAGGGCTGCAGAAAATTACTCTCTCTTCAATTTATAACTCACATTTCAATCGTCAAAATTTGCTAGCAATTTGTCATAATAATCTACTAGTCTCAGCACACTTTTTGGGTGGTTTAATTGCTTGTTTTTTTGGTTGAAATTTTCTGTTGTAGAAATAGTTTGCTACACCCATAAGTCTGATAATATATCTCTGTAATACTTGTTTATAACAGCCTTATTTCATTTCTAAAGTCTTATGCTTTCATACTTGAGTTACTCTAGTTATTTCTAGCTTATCTCTTACATCATTTACCTGAATTTTAGCATCTTGTAGCAGCTTTAAAAATCATCTAATTTCTTATATATATTTTTGTTGACTGCTGAAAATAGGGACAACAAGCTTAATTTTCTTGTCCATTGGATTGGTTAGCTTATATCTCATCTTTTCTTGTGTCTCGGGCATGTACAATCATCTTGTGCTGGTACTCATTCTCCTTGGAAACTATCAACCACTTCTGAGACTCTTTTTCAATCTATATTCCACTTATTATATTTAAATATAGGGGAATCACTTCCATCATATCATGTTTCAACTCATTTCTCCCTAGGGTCACCTGGGACTCCCCCCTTGTGTTGGATTTTTCCTTCACTAAAGCAAGGGGAGGGTTTATCTAAGGTGAGAGTGCGTAAACTCTCCCACTATTATCGCCATCCCACGGATTGGGTCAGGATTTTCCCAACCTATAGTTTGCGTGATAAAATTGGGGCATTGTTTCTGAGGAGGTTTTGAATCCTCTTTCATTCCCTAACGACACTTTGGAAATCCTTGATCCCAAATCCTGTACCTCTATATTTCCTGGTGACTCCACTTGAAGGACGTTCCCCTTCCACCATTGATGATCTCTTCTTGAAGCTCATCTGGTGACTCCACCTTCCCAGAATCCATCTTCCCTCAATACTTTTCCCCCAGGGAGATCCAAGCCTTCTAAGGTTTACCAAAGAAGGCCTCCTCTCAAGTATCATTTTTTCAAGACCCTTTTCTAAGGTACCCTTTCCCTTGCTCCAATGGATCACCCTTGGGAAAAATATCTCTACAAACCCTTAAACATGGCCACCATTCCCGGATATCCAAATACTATGTTGAAAGAGTCTCATAAATGGTTGCCATTTTTTTCAGGAAATAATGTGATCACCACTGACGATCATCTCTATGCCATGGGCTGAGACATGGAAAATGCAGAAGTGGAACATGAGGATGTAGAAATGAAGCTAATAGCCTCATTATTGACTGAACTTGCTTAGGGATGGTTCAAAGGACTTCCTGATAATCACATAGAATCTTATGAAGACTTTTCCAAAGTATTCAAGAACATATGGACAACAAAGAAAGACAACAGAATGCTTGTAGCTCAGTTCAATCAGATAAAGAAGAAGGAGAATGAAACAATAAGTGAATTTGACAACAGGTTTGACAAATTGTACAATCAAATCCCAACATATCTACTCTCTACATATGTAGTTGTTCATCTCCTTTACATGAATTCTTTCGATGGGAAATTCCATTTCATCCCGAAGGACAAAAATCCCACCACCTTAGCACAAACCAAAGAGTATAGTGCATAAATTGAAGAGAACCTTCTTGAATCAAAGGTTTATCCTTTTCAGTATCCTCATGCCAAGGTGGAGACAAAGACTAAAGTTTCCCATAATAGTACTCCAGATCCAATTTCTCTCTTGACTCAAAAGATCGATCAGATGAGTACTCAGTTTTTCCAAGCCTAGAATCAAATCATTGATCGATTAACCATTGTGGAAAGAAATTAATCTGCCTCTAGAGCTTAGTTTTCTAGACAGTAGAGAGATGCCATAGGTTGGAAATCGATGCCTCAACAAGAGGAAAAAAATCTTGATAGGTTAAACCCGATTGGAATGGTCAACAAAGACAAAACACCATGGTGTTCTCCATGTCAAGAACCTCACCAAGAGGATGAATGTCCTTGACGAGATGAAGACTCCCCTGATAGTATGAACTTCATGGATATGATCTATAAATTCCGAGAGGGATAAGTCACACATGAAAAATTTGATGAGGCCAGAAGAAAAGGGGAAAGAGAGGGACAACTTTGGGTGATAAACCGGTTGATATATGATCAAATAAAGGAATTGAGGAAGAGAGGATTTTTTACATACACTAGAAAAAATAAGGCTTCAGTTCCTGCCACAACCTTCCACTTTACCTCAGTCACAAGAAACTGCTCCTCCCCCATCTACAAAGAATATGGTCCCACCACTTCCACCTCCAGTACATGAGTTTCCTCCAAAACCAACTCCAACAGAAGACGAGATTAAATTGAATATAAATGTTGCATCCATGTTTGGGAAGTTGAATATGACTGTCCCTGTAACAGAGATGTGAAAAATTCCTTCTATGAGGAGGAAAATATTGAAGTTATTACAGGTACCAACCGAGAAGGAGGACCCTCCAATCATATGGAACACCATGTATCTTGATTGGAAAAAGGAAAGTGACCCTCCCTTCTATCTTTCTTTGGGTATGAATGACCTACGCTTAAACAATTGTATGATGGACTTTGAGGCCTCATAAAATGTCATGTCTTTGAAGGTGATGGAGCAACTTGGCTTAAAGATGACCCAACCATATGGGAATGTTTGTGTCATTGATTCTAAAAGGGTCATGGTTTATGGGCTATGTGAATATGTTGAAGTTTATCTCATTGATTTCCCTCATATAAACATCCTTGTGAATATAGTAGTGATTGACGTTCTGGATGCTTGGTGAATTATTCTATCAAAAAGTTGGTATGTTTCTCTTGGAGTTTTTCTTAGTATGTATCTCACTCATGCACACATTCCCATGGGGTGTGGCACCTTTGAGATTTTATATAGTCGAGAGCGGGCTGAAAAGAATGTGATGGACCCAAATGATCCTAATTATACAAGTGAGTGTGAGTTTGATTAGGTTCCAGATACCGTTGAGTATGATCCACGAGATATACCTTTCATGCAAGAATACTACATAGATGTGCTACTCCCAAGGATAGATGAATACAAGTAAAATCTTGTGAAGTTCCAAGGAAAAGAGCTAGGGTCCATCCATATATTGAAGAAAGAAGATAAAAGAAGCAAAGAACGCGAAGAATCCATTATAAATATAGTCAACATGGAACCTCCTTCCTATCCTTACATCAAGAATATACCTTACATCAACTATAGTGAAGGAAGTCTTGCATTCATGTGGGACAAGAGGAAGGGCAAGCCCAAATATGACCAGAAGGATGAAAACACTTTGCTTGGCCCTTATATTGTCAAGAAGTCCGAAAAAGAAAAGTACTACTTGACAACTTTGGATGGGAGAAAGATGTCATTACTAGTGGACGAGTCTCTTCTTTGACCCTACATCCAAGACACTTGAATTCTTCAGGGCCCAAGCCCTAGGTAAGTAGGTAGGTCATCTTGATTTCCTTGCATTTTCATTTTGATTGTTCATGGTAGCTTAGCTACATTTCATTTTTCATTTTTCTCTACTTGCATATTGCTTTCATCATATTACATGTTTAGTGTAGAAATTTTTGAAAAAGTGCAAATTTTTCTTTCTAGATTAGTTTTTAGTTTTAGATTTGATATATATGGACAAAGGGTGATAGAACCATCATGGATTTTACGGTTTTATGTTTCAGTATAGGAACAAGTCCACTAGGATATGTTGTGGTTCTCATGCACTCTACGATGAGTACATGTCCCCAAGTAGGAGCCTGATGTTATTCCCAATTCCTAAGGATAACTAAGGAGATAATGTCTCGAGGCCCTTAGGTTTCATACATGGAGTACTGAGAGACAGGTTGACCAACAATGTCCACTTGCACAAATAGAGACCCGCCTTGCCACCACAGTTCCAAGTTCATCATGAGGGTATCCACCACATCAACTAACTTTCGGAAGACATTTGGTCTTGCATTTTAAACTGCTTTTGATTATGCAACGTTTGCTTGGAAATTATGCTCTTTTCGTTATTTCACTTTGGTGGCTAACATTGTTCCCTAGTAAGTGGGTCACCCTTGAGGATAGGTTTTCTACTAGGAGGTCCTATTGACAAGTCATCGTGCCACTCCCGACCATACTTGTCATTTTCCACACTTCATCCCCTCATCTCCTGACCTTTTGGGATTTTCGGGTATACTAACCCAAGAAGGGATTATCCCTCATTGCATGGGAAGAAGGGACTGAAGGCCTAGAGGTTTGTAGCTGGGAAACGATAAAATCCAATCATGAACCTTCTAGATGCTCGCCCAGGGATCTCGAGGACAATGAAATGTCTCTGATACAAAATAACTAACACAAAATTCCAACCAAGGTGGAGCTTGTGTGGGTACTATTTTTCATGCTTAGGTATAAGCCCCACACATGACTTCAACTTGGGGAAGCATGATGCGACAAGGGTAGAGTTAAGGTGAGAACTGTTTTTCATGCTTAGGTAGAAGCCCCACCTTGGCTTCAACTTGAAAACATCTTTAAAAGACAAAAGGAAATAAAAAGGCTTGGAAAAAGGTTGCATTGAAAACGAAGGCATAACACACCCTATACAAAGGCACCCATCAATGAGACACTACACTCCCTTGTATGTCATGAACCCCATGCCCAAGAGTCTTTCCCCCATCCATGTAATTTCATCCATATGTCTTAGAGAGGGGTCCACTTGGGAAACACTCATAAACTTGAGGTATGATTCACCCAATAGGTCTCTTTGTCAACCCACCCATACTTAAACTTGGAAAATTGCATAGGGTCTTTGAGCACTTGTTTATTTTGATGAGGTGATTTGGATGTACATTCTTAGATGGATATTTTATTGATTTGATTTACTTATCATGATGCATTTGACTTGCAATCCTTGGAGGGTGCATTCATTGTCTTTGCAGGACCTAGTTGGTGGACAAATTTGGAAGAACAAGACTAGCTTGGGCTTCCTTGGGGCTTGAATACCACAGGTTGGACACCACGTCCCACACACCAAGTGACTATACTAGCCTTTGAGGCCTGAGGAGATACCATGGAGGACACAACCCAAACCTTATCCATCCCAACGATTTTCTCTTGAGGCTAAAACGTCACTTTTGAGGAGGTTGACGCCGCCCTAGGGATAAGGTTTTGGTGGTGGTGTTTTTGTTGATTGACAGTTGGCACAAGGCTTGGATTGGAAGAGGAAGACCTAGAACATGATAGGGAGGCCCTAGAAATCCCAACAAATTCCTCTCTCCACTCCAACAATTTACAAGAAATGCCAAAATGTCACCCTAAGGTTTCTTTATGTGCATTTTTTTCATTTAAATTTGAATTAAAGTCAAATTAATTTTGTAAAGGGGAAAAGTAAGGGTTGTTTCCCCCTTACTTTTTGGTTTACCCTAAATTAATTGGAAAAAAAAATTAGTAGGATTTGTATAAATAGAGATAATTTCTATCTCATTTGGATCATAGCTCTCCCATTGTGAAAAGACTAGTAGCTGAAATTTGCGCCCTACTTGGGAATTTTGGCATGTCTCTCTTGTGCAAATGATTTTTGGTGATATCTCTTGGTAAATTCTTGAGCTAAGGTGGTACGCACCTCTTGGAGACTTCTTCTCTTGCTTATGAATGGTAATTTTCTTGGTGAACTAGGGTTTGTTCTTGCATCTCTCTTGGAATTGGTAAGGAAAATATGCAATTGTTAATTATTCTTGCTTGTTTCATGGTTATTGTTGGTTGAAACCCTAGGAGGGGTATAAGTGCATACACCCTCCATTAAGCTTCGTCTCATTTTCTAGTTTACAAGTATTTTATTGCAAGGTTGCTAAGAGGAGTACAAGGGTGTACACCCTCCTTGATTTACCTTAGTTTGATTTGCATACCCTAGGGAGTAAGAGGGTTTACACCACTAGGGATTTTGTTGATCTAACTCATTCTTTTCAAGACTCCATTCACCCAAATTTTAAAGGCACTAATCTAAAGTTTGCATTGGAGAAATAAATTGTTTGCTTTGGTAAACGCAATTTATTGAGATATTGATATTGCTCAAGTTGGATTTTATTGTTGATGCTTTGAGGTTGCTAAAGCCTCCAAGGCATCTTGATCTACTTAGTTTTCTTGGAGCTATAACTATACAAAAGATACATCCATTAGGGCTATGCCAAATTACTCTCTTTGATTTATAACTCACATTTCAACAGTTGAAATTTCCTAGCAAGCTGCCATAATAATCTACTAATCTCAACACACGTTTTGGGTGGTTTACTTGCTTGTTTTGTTGACTGAAATTTATGTTGTAGAAATAGTTTGCTACAACCATAAGGATGATAATATATCTCTGCAATACTTGTTTATAACAACCTTATTTCATTGCTAAAGTATTATGCTTTCATACTTGAGTTTCTCTAGTTATTTCTAACTTATCTCTTGCATCATTTACCTAACATTTAGCATCTTTTAGCAGATTTAATAATCATTTACTTCTTGATATATATTTTGGTTGACTACTACAAATAGGGACAAAAATATTAACTTTTTTTTCCATTGGATTGTGTAGCTTGTATCTCGTCTTTTCTTGTGTCTCGGGAAGGTACAATCATATTCTGTGTACTCAATTTCCTTGGCAACTATCAATCACTTCCGAGACTCTTTTCCAAGCTATCTTACACTTAGTATATTGACCTATCACTTCCATCATATCACTTTTCATCTGTTTTCCCCCTAGGATCACCCGACTCCCCCCTTGTGTTGGATTTTTTCTTCACTAAAGCAACAAAGGGTTTATCTGAGGTGACAGTGGGTAAACTCTCCCACCGTCATCACCATATTGTGGATTGGGTTGGGATTTTCCCAACCTAAAGTTTGCGCGATAACAGTTCCCAATGTCATGATCATGGAGGATGATGAGGAGCTATTTGAGATGAATTGTGTAGAATATATTAGAAGAGATATTGAGGGTAGTGATCTTGACACAAGAAGGCAAATGCTTGTGAACTAGTGAAAAGACTTGCAACTCATTATAAGGAACAAGTGATGGCTATGGTCTCCATGCACACACAGAACATGCAGGCCAAATATGTCACCAATCCAGTAGAGAATTTGAAGGAGAAGGATTGTGCGATTTACTTGGTTGTTTCTCTATAAAATAAACAAACTGCTGGAGTTTCTATAAGTACCGACTTGATTGATTTTGAGCAGATCGTCTTGACCATGATAATGCCAGAGTTACAAAGTCAGGATGTGAATGCACAACCATTGTTGAAGGTAGATGCATTGAAGTTTCTGACCACTTTTCGCGCTCATTTACACAATGGTTTTCCTTCCTTCTCGCAGTGAAACCTTGGTCTGTGTTCATTTTACACACTTCGACCATGCTAATCCTTAGGTTATGCAAAGCTGAGCATTTTCTATTATATTATATTCTTCCCAATGGACTTTCAAAGGCCAGAAGTGACACCAATGTGTGGGGGGGGTTAGTTCCCTACCAGAGGATTCCATCTAAGGTGGCGTTACTAACCCAAAGCACAATGTTCACTCGCAGTTCATCATAACACATGCTTTGGTCCAGACGGATCCCCAAACTATTAGTTTAGCTGGGCTGGGGTTCAACCAACCTTACCTTCGCTCCTTTTGAACTTTGATACTTCGTTCCTCTCCCCTTGTTCAAGCATCTTTATTCCTATTTGTTGCTGGAAATGCCAAATCCATGCTCATTTTACAGAGTCTTCTTCCTCTCCTACTCACAGCGAAAACCTAATCCGCATTCATTTTATAAAGTCCAGGGGGTTGGAGGTGTAAAATATCAAATACACGCTCATTTTAGACAGTTCTTTTCCTCCCCTGCTCACAACTAAGCCCTAATCCACACTCATTTTACACAGATTGGGAGTCGGAGGCTGAAAATCCCAAATATTCTTGTAAGTAGTTGTTCACGTGTTCAATGTTTCATTATCTTTGTGTTCTAAGAGAAGGTTAAGCATTTATTTCTAATATGTGGCATTTTTAAACCCGCCTTGTCATGCATATTGTAGGAAAACTAATGGGTTCTTGGGAAAATGTTTTGGAAGTTTCCGGTCTATAGCTAGGCATCCAGAGCTACCCCTTGTCGCCCCTTGTGGTAAGTAGTAACACTTTCCATTGTATGATTTTTTTCTTTCTTAAGGCCATTTCACTTTCTTAAGGCCATTTCACTTTGTTGGATATCTTTGGATAAAGTACAAAAGAAAATATATGTTCAAGAAATTTCAATAAGCTTGCTCAAGAAATTTCTCAATGTAGGATTGAAGACGCATTGAGAGTGGGAAAGATTTGGCTCATTTTATTTTCATAAGTTCAAATCCAGAGGGGGTAGGGTATGTATACCTCTGTAGACTTTACCAGTCAAATAGTTGGGCGAAGGGGGTCCCTTGTCCCACAAACAAGGGGGTCTCATACACCAATTTGGTGTTTGGCTTGGTCATGACCTTAAAAATAGATTATTATTATTATTATATCATGGTTAATGATGCAATAATATTAATTGATGATGAAACAATATGAAAACTTAGACCAAAATATCATATAGGCACTGAATGATTGGCCATAAGCATTTCTTAGGTTATACTAGTTGGGATGCTCTACTCTATTTATTAGTTGTTGTTAAATATGTTGCTTGTTTTTTCACCATATTTATTGTCTATGTCTTTACTAATGGGTATCCAAACTAAATTTGAATCACCAGGACCACCCGCCCTCTATTCAACATTCCATCCTCTTTGCAAATTCACTTCTTCCTCATCTACATCAAATTTCAATGAAGATCTACAATATTGACAAACAAACATTGCCTTAGTATGGTCTTCATTGTATGCTCACTAGTGAAGACTTGTGTGATAGATCCGACTAGAAGTTCCATGAAATGGGTTTGTCTCAACCTCGCTACAAATGAATTGAAACATCATTCTTTCCCAAGAGATCTTTCATTCCCAACTCAAATCATAACTCATCGTTGTGCAACTTGCACTCTCACTAAATCCAAAGACAACATCATGAAGAAACAATCCAAAATGTCATCCGCATGTGTAAACTACCCCTTTAATATGTTTTCACTTGCTTGATATAACCCAACCTTTCCATCCCAAGTAAAGACGAGGAGATGATAGTTGGGGTTGGAAAATCATAGATTGGCAATTGCTTGCCCCTCGCAACAAATTCCTTAGCTTAGTAACTCCTATCTTCATCTATAGTAAAGTGAAAGGACTCATTTGGATCGGTGACATTCTGGAAACGAACTCGATCAACCATGGGAATGATATCTTCACAATTTGTAATACATCTCACTCATCCCATGTTTCTTTTATAAGGTGCAAGGGAGAATTATGTTATGAACCCAATTTACTAGAGACCCCACTATTATGGACCCAAGAACTACATTAATAAATAAAAAAATTAGCATAATACCGACAATAGAGTTATACCAACAATATATTCACAAATAATAACAGTAAATCAAAGAAAGCATATTTTGTGTTTTGAATTAGCATTGGGTCCAACACTTGGAACAACAACTAAATACTAGAAATTTCAGCACAAAGAATTCTGAGAAGAGAAGGGAGATTTGTGAACATGAGTAAATAATCTGAACTATAACTGAAAACGTGAGATGAATTTTCTATCAATTGGGGATAGATTACCATTGTTATGAGCTAATTCAAAAATTTTCTATTATAATCGATATCTAAAAAAATCTAAAAATCTGAAATCCAAAACTATATCTAAAAATCTAAAAAACTAAAGCAACCCAATATCTGAATTACCAAGGTAATAATCATAGAAAAATATTAATAGTTTTAAGAGTACTAATAGAAAAGAGATGAAAAATAGTAACATCAAAGATAAACCCGAGATAGATTTTATCCAAAACTAAACACACTTTGAAGAACAAAAGTAAATCTTACCAGGAAATAGTTTGTAGTTGAACATCATATAACCTAGAAAATAAGCAGTATTATCCCCATTATGTGGGTTAACTAAGGAGATGATGTCTTGAGTCCCTTAGGTTGCATACATGGAGTACCAAGAGACAACATAACTAGCAATGTCCACTTGCAAAGACGGAGACCCACCTCACTACCACAACTCCAGGTTGATCATGACAATATCCACCACATCAGCTGACCTCCGGAAGACATTAGGTCTTGCTCCATGAGGTAAAAGTCAGGTATTATGGTGAGTGTCATTTCAATATTTGAGGAATTTAAGTTTTTGACATCTATTACTGCTTTTCATTATGTGACATTTGCTTGGACATTCTGCTCTTTTCCCTGTTTCAGCCTGGTGGTTGACATTGCGCCCTAGTAAGTGGGTCACCCTTAGGGATAGGTATGCTACTGAGAGGTCCTTTTGATGAGTCATCATGCCATTCTCGACCATACTTGCCACTTTCCACACTTCATCCCCTCATCTCCTCACCTTTTGGGTTTCTCGGGTGTACTGACCCAAGAAGGGGTTGTCCCTCACTTCATGGGAAGAAGGCGCTAAAGGTCCAGAGGCTTGTGGATAGAAAAAGATAAAAGCCTGATTATGAACCTTCCATACGCTCGCCCAAACAAGTCTTGAGAGCAATGAAAATATTCTCCTAAAAATCAAAGACCTACAAAAGAAAAATAATATTATATAAATGTCCCCACTTGTTGAGGTGTGTACACTCATGCAATGTCCCTTTCTTTCCTTGCATATGGCACTTTGTGTACCTCTAGCTTCAAGTGGACTTGTCGTATTGACCCCCAAGATAATCGATTCACCAATAGGTAGTACCCAAGGTTTTGGACTATAAATTAATTAATGACAATGAATGGGCTTGGAAAAAGGATGCATTGAAAACAAAGGTGCACCACACCCTCTACAAAGGCACCCATAAGTGAGACACTACAACCGCTTGTATTTCATGAACCCCATGCCCAAAAACATTTCCCTTCATCCATAACACACCATCCACATGAATTGGGAGGTCCCCTCAGGAAACACCCCCTAAACTTGAGGGACGATTCACCCAATAGGTCGTTTTTTCAACCCTCCCATACTCAAACTTGGTAAATTACATAGGTTTTTTGAGCATTGGTTTATTTTGATGAGGTGGTTTTTATGTACTTTCTTGAAAGGATATTTTATTCATTTGATTTACTCATCATGATGCTTTGACTTGAGATCCTTGAAAGGCATATCCATTTTTCTTTGCAAGGTTGGTGGACAGATTTGGAGGAATAAGCCTAGCTTGGGATTCCATGGGGCTTGAAGCCCACAGGTTGGATGCCAAGGGCCCACATGTCGGATCACAGAGACATGCCTTTGGAGGATTACATGGAAAGCTGGAGGACCTAACCTAGCCCCTACCACTCAAACATTTTTCTTAAAGGAGGCAAAACGTCACTTTCTTGAGGCTTAACGTCATAGAGGGGCTAGGGTTTGGTGGTGATGGAGTTGTTACTTGACACTTGGCATGATTTGGTGTGAGAAGACTTGAGGAGGATATATTGCATGAGAGGGAGGATTTGTGAGCCCAAATGATCTCAACCTTCCACTCCAACGACTTTCTTAAAGGGTCAAAACGTCACCCTTATAGGGGTGACGTCATATTAGGGTTTCTATTATGCATTTTTTAAGATTTAAATTTAAATTAAAGATGAATTTCTTGTGTAAAGGGGAAAAATAAGGATTGGTGTCCCCTTATTTTGTGTTTACCCTAACTTATGTGGGAAAACTATGTTTAATACATTTTGTATAAATAGAGATCATTTGAATCTCATTTTAAAAACATAACTCTCCCATTGTGAGAAGTACTTGGCTAAACTTTTCGCTATTCTTGGACATTTTGGTATATCTCCCTCTTTCAAATGAATTTTGGTGTTATCTCTTGGTGATTGGATGAAGTGAAGTGATGTGCACCCCTTGAAGGATTATGTTCTTGCTTTAGATGGTGATTTTCTTGGTGAAACTAGGGTTTGATATATCTCTTTCTTGGAATTGGCAAGGAAAAATCTGCATTCCCTTGTATTGTTCGTGTTGGAAAGATCTAGGCAATGAATGTATTAGTGTTCATATTTTTAATTTAGATTGATCTCAAATGTACAAATGTCTCAAATTTATTTTTAAGGTGAGAGGGAGCTTTATAGTCATGTTGCGAAGTATGGGATGGTTCATAGGGTTGAGTGGGGAAATTGGGTATTTTATTTCCTGAGTCATTGGTCGATTAGCACTATTTATATCAAATGTGACCTGAATGTTTTTTGAAATCGAAGATACTGATGACCTCAGTGTTGTAAAAAAATGGATATATTGATATGGCCTCAATGGTGTTTGTAATCAAAGTCTAGATTGAACACAGTGATTGTATAGACTTGTTAGCATAAATTTCTACCCTCCAATTTGATTTGATAAACCTGTTATGATAGCGGTAAAAAACTTAGCTAATTATAGGATAAATAGCCCCAGATGTCACAATTTAAACCCCTTTATGTTCAGGCTAGGCCTTGCTAGCCTATAGGGGGAGTCCCTAGGCACAATGAAGTGGCCTTGTGGCTGATTTAAGGTCTAAAAACTCAAAAAATCAACGAACTATTTTTCCTTGGATAGCGTGTAAAGCAGTCCAAAATGGTGGAAAAAAGTTGATCTAACACACTTGGAGGGAACCTGTAGAGTTAGCACAATGATAATAGAATGGAAAAAGAAAATAAAACTACTCAAATGATTGATACCATCACAGTAAATAGTTCAGAAATGACATATCATATTTGCAAATTCACCACAATATTGTCAAGAAGAGAGGTTCGAACAATAAACACAACTTCTTTATTGATCCAGCTTTACAAGAGCGTTGGTTATGCCACAGTTGGCAAGCTCACAACCGATACAATGACTACTTTTCTCAATAACACGCCACTAGACAAGAGAGAGAGAGAAAGAGAAGAATGAGAGAGACACTATGATGCTCCTGCTAAGAACCGACCAAATAACCAATGGCGAGCCTCCAATATATAGCTAGTGAGGGAGCACATCCCAAGAGGAGAAAAATGACGCATGAGAGGCTAAGAATAGGTACTAGGTGCATGTGGAAAGCAAGTGAAAAGGAAAAAAACAAAGTATGAGTTTAGAATGGGCACATAGGTTCATGAGAGGGATAAGAATATATGCAAGTATGAGAGAGTGAGACATGTTGACAGTTAATTGAAGCATGCGTCCACATGTGTGAGAGTGAGAAATGCGTCCAAGTCTAAAGGGGTAGGTGAAGGCTATATTCAATTGCCAACACATGAGTGAGGTTCAGTTAACTAGATCATGGTGTTGGCTATTACGACTAAACTCATGCGACCTCTTCTCCATCATTAATTAATTATCATATGCTCAAATTTTTAGGAATATGCGCCCTAGCTTAGGTGGTTGTCACATCATTGCCACATGTCGACCTCTGAAGATGCCACTTGGAACTACATGGACGATGATTGGACCTGTTAAATATAGAGCCAACTAAAAATAGGACCCGCTAAAAATAGAACCTCTAAAAGTAGGGTTCTCTAAAAATAGAAACTCTAAAAATAGGGCCCTCTAAAAATGGATTCTTGATCCTATTTTTAGAAAAATTGTCCGCATCACCCTGGATGAGTGGGATGATACTGCCACATGAATACTGCCAAAAATAGAAAGGTGTTTGAATACCCTTGACTTCATACTCATTAATCTTGTCTTTCCGCAAGGGATCCAAATATGCAATCAGAACTGTCATGCGAGCCTTGATGCTTAATCTGCTAAAAATAATAATCTGGGTGAAATCATCCGGAAAAAGGTCCAAAGGACTTTGTATGCCTCAAGGATCAATACTGCGCTATCAGAATATGAATGTAGGGCCTGGATCAAAACCTGCTAAAAATAGCAAGTTCTTGCATGTCGCCGGAAAAGTGTCATCAGGACTAGAATCCTACAAGGACTCATACTGTATGCTCAGAATTGCCCCAAATTATCAAGAGACCCGCTCAAATCGTGTCTCCTAAAAAATAGCAACACATGTATGTATACATCTCTCTCTCTCTCAAAATGTATGGAAACCAAGTTGACTGTGTCTTTGAACTAAGAAGCCATGTACTGATCATGTACCTGCCTCATGTGTGAACCAACCTCCTACTCAACATATGTGCTAAAACACTGGGAAAATATCAATATGCCAACCAAAGTGTTGCATGTTGGCTCTTAACCCTCAATATTTTCAAGGGTGAAAATACAGGGGTTAACAATGGTGACTCAAAGAATTGAAATTCTTATGTGATAGAAAAGAAATACCAACTCTGTCAAGAAAGTTGAATGTTAGATGGGTTAAGAAGAGATGAACCTAGAATTTTTAATGTAAACTATAGAACTCGACAAAGAATAATCATAAATAAGGGAGGAATGCTTCTATAGTTGACTCAATAGGTTGAACGTACACAGTCAAAAAAAAAAAAAACTGGAAAAATGGTTGAAGAAAATGAAATGGATTCTTGGTGACAATCATCTAACTTAGAGAACTTAGGTGAAATCAACCAAGCAAGGAAAGAAGGTGAATGAAAAGGAATAGATGCATAATGGGTGTTGTGTGTTAATGTGCAAGTTTTGGATGCAAAGAATGAAGAAAAGAGAGGGGCGATCTGCTCATAAAAAAATGTAAACTCCCATGCATGGCTAATCAATCTGCAAGCAAATCATGAAGGATGGCACATACACTAAATTGTAAATAATAAGTGCAGTTATGAACCTATGTTTTTATGTCTTCTATTTATAAATGAATTCAAATATCCAACTAAAGATCAAAACTTTGGTTTATACATTTGACACAACTGGGAAAGAAAAACACTATTTAATAATGCGAGCAACAAATAGATGGGAAAGTAATCAAGCATGAATGGGAATAATTAAAGCAAGGCACAAAGCAATGAATCGTTGGTCAAATAATCATTAAGCATAGAAATAGAACAACATGAAAACACATATATTGGAAGCTTGTGAAGGGAGTATGATTGAGGTTAAATGCAGAATGATGATACTTTGAGTGGAAGGTAATCAATTCGATTTGTCCATGAAACCAATTGCAGAATCAAATTGCAGAATTAAAAAACAATGCATGAAAATCAAACCAAATCAAATTCATAAACTAATTAGCAAAAGAAATAGCAACAAGGACATACCCTGATCAAGGGGCCCTAACCGACCTAGGCATGGTCCTGGAAGACTAATTCAAATTGGAACTGGAATAATGCATCAAATATCAACCATGAACTGTTCTCGTTTATTAGAAATCAAAATCTATGATTACAATTATTTTTTTATCAATTCCATCTCTTTATAATGAATCTCTCCCTAATACAATTTCATGAATGATAATCATTTCCCTCTCTTGATCCATGAGGCTCTATTTATACATGAAATCCATGGAGGAATGGATAAAACCAAATTCCCAAAACTCATATTTTGGTTCAAACCAATTTTAAAATTTTAGATCAAAATCACAAAAATTTGGGTTCTTCACCAGTTTAGGTAGATTCGAGTTAGAGATCCACCTATATCTTCCAAACCAATTCAAATTTTAAAACACAGCCCATGAGTGACTTAATTTGTCACCTTTTGGACAAAACCCAGATCTTAGAATTTCGAGATCTGCCTTCATATGCACGAAAATTGAGGCGGAAGTTGGTTGTTTGAAATTTTTACTAATTTTTACAGAATCATTCCCCTTGAGTTGGAGGTCCACGCATACGATATGAGTGAATTTTGAAACATGTGTCATCATTCTGGGATCACTCTGGAAAAAACCCATGTTCTCGATTTGCCTCTAGAAGCGTGCCAATATTTCAAACTATAATCTGGTATCAGATGCCTATAGAGTGTGTTGGTACCGGATGATTGTGCTGGTACTAGATGACTATAGGATGTTGGTACCGGATGGTTATTTTCGGGTACAGGTACTAGATGAATTTTGATGCAAGTACCAGATGGTTTCTGGAATTTTTTGGTGCAGGTACCGTATGACTTCCAGTGCGGGTATCAGATGACCTGGAGCACTATCTTAGAACCCTGTCTTAATACGATTTCCATAACAAGGTAATTAGAGGGATTAGAGCACATTAATAATTATTCTAACTATTAATAAACGATAAAAACCATAGCTAAATGTTCATTACCTCATGTACACCAAGCAGTGGTTAAGAGAGTATAACAATGAGCAAAATGGGTGGATTACTTATGCTTTCAAGGAAAAATGATCGATATATGAGGAAAAAATGAGGTAATTGTAGATGTCAAAAAGGGAGACCCAACAACAACTACCCTAAACCCAAAAATTTTACATCAAAGTTTTCATAATTAAATCATCATACTCAAAGGTCCAATGTAACCATGCAGCCAGATGATCGGTCCAATGAGAAAGGTTAGCACGATCAACCTTCCAAGGGAACCAACCATGAAATCTCATATGACCCAAAGTTGCCTTCAAGTACTTGTTGGTGAAGCCATAACTGAAGGGTGCCAATTGACTAAAGGTTGGTTGGGACTTAGAGCATGGTATTTCAACAGTAATAAGCATGAATGCATGAGAGCCGAAACTCTTGGCATCTACCAATTGAAATACCTCCATCATTCCGAGCTCAATTGGGTCATTCTAAACTCTAATATCCAGAATCCGATCAATCTCTTGATCCTGAAGAACAATCTCTGGATGCATAATCGTAGGAAAAGTGTAAGGGACATCATCCTCTAGTTGAACCAAAAGTGGCTCTAGATCATCTAAAATCGAGCTATCACCCTCCTGCACTGGTTGGTTTGAGACATGGATTGAAGGGAGTTCACAAGTTGCAAGATGATTTCTTTCTAAGTTGATAGCAACAACTTGCGCTTCCTCCAAATTTTGAGGGTCTTCATTCATGAGAAACACACCAAAAATACCATCAAATGACTCATGATAATAAATCAAAGCAACATCTTCATTAGGGCAACTCTATAAGAAATTTGATTGTAAAATTTGGAAAAACAGGCGTTAAATTGGAAAGTAGTTTCACTTTCATGCTTTTTAATAATTGAAAAAAATGTGCAAAACAAGAAAATGTCATGTTTATTTGCCCATCTATTAGTAAATTTCTCCTGGAATGAATCTCATCCATCAATGGAAGCATCAGGAAAGGACTTGTACCATGCTTGTGCCTCCCCCTCAAGGGTCGACACAAACATCCTCTTCACCACATCCTCATGTTCCACATTAAATCTCGCACCACTTGTAAAAAATTATCCAAGTGATCGCTAACTGATTCTCCCAACTTTCCTGAAAACAAAGGTATGTGTTTAAGCCACTTACGTGTAGGAAATTCATGAGGATAATCTGGGAATGTAGAAAAACTTAGTGGGTCAAAAGTAAAGAATATCCACCTTACTATTGGCCTCACGGTTGCATCCATATTGTTAGTCTTAGATAGAAAAAGGCATAGCTGCCCTACTAGAACTTGAAGCAAATGATGAACTTGAAATAATCAAAGTACTAGGATGTGGAACTACAACCACAGGAGCCGAGGAAGGGAAGGATGATACCTGAGGTGTTGAACTACTTACCACAATGTTGGGGGTTGCAAAAGTAAATGGAAGAGATACCTAGACTGATTGAAGAACAATTGTATCCACTGTGAGGGTAGGACTAGTTGTAGGAGTCACGAAAGAACTACTCTGGAACAGATGTTTCGGATCACTAAGGGATGGGTAAATCCCTTGTGAGGGGTTGAAACGGGATGATATGCGCATGGTCCCCTGTATCCTGTGGAGTCGCCAGGTGAGAAAAATAAAGTAAAACAATAAATGAAAAATCACCAGATGTTGTTTGCCAAGGCTTTTGTCCCCGACAATGACGCCAATTTGTTAGAACAAATTTCTACCCTCCAATCTAATCTCATAAACCTATTATGAAAACGGTAAAAAAAATTGGCTAATTATAGGAGAAATATCCCCAGATGTCACGGGATAAACCCCTCTCCGTTCATTCTAGGCCTTGCTAGCCTCTAGGGGGAGTCCATGGGCACAATGAAGCACCCTTGTGGTTGATATAAGGTCTGAAAACTAAAAAATCAGCGAGTTTTTTTGCCTTGGACAACATGTAAAGCAGTCCAAAACAGTGGAAAAAAGTTTATCTAACACACTTGGAGGGAACCTGCAGAGTTAACACAATGATAATAGAATGGAAAAAGAAAATAAAACTACTCAAAGGATTGATACCATCATAGTAAATAGTTTAGAAATGACATATCAGATTTGCAAATTCACCACAATACCATCAAGAAGAGAGAATCGAACAATAAACACAAGCTTCTTTATTGATCCAGCTTTACAAGATGGTTGGTTGCGCCACAGTTGGCAAGCTCACAATCGATACAATGACTACTTTCCTCAATGAGACGCCACTAGACAAGAGAGAGATAGAGAGAGAGATAGAGAGAGAGAGAGAGAAGAATGAGAGAGGCACTATGTTTCTCCTGCTAAGAACCGACCAATTAACCAATGGCAAGCCTCCAATATATATCTAGTGAGGGCACACATCCCAAGAGGACAAAAAGGATGCATGAGAGGCTAATAATAGGTACTAGATGCATGTGGAAAGCATGTGAAAAGGAAAAAACAGAGTATGAGTTTAGAATGGTCGCATAGGTGCATGAGAGGGATAAGAATAGATGCAAGTCTAAGAGAGTGAGACATGTTGACAGTTAACTGAAGCATGCGTCCACATGTGTGAGAGTGAGAAAAGCGCCCAAGTCTAAAGGGGTAGGTAAAGGCTATATTTAACTACCAACACATGAGTAAGGTTCAGTTAACTAGATCATGGTGTTGGATATTACGACTAAACTCATGTGACCTCTTCTTCATCATTAATTAATTATCATATGCTTGAATTTTTAGGAATATGCACCCTAGCTTAGATGGATGCCACATCATTTCCACATGTGAACGATGACGATGACAGGCCCTGCTAAATATAGAGGCAGCTAAAAGTAGAACCTCTAAATATAGGACCCGTTAAAAATAGAACCTCTAAAAATATGGTTCTCTAAAAATAGAGACCTGGTCCTATTTTTAGAAAAATTGTCCACTTCACCCTGGATGACTGGGATGACATCACCACATAAATACTACCAAAAATAGAAAGTTGTCTAAATACCCTTGACTTCATACTCATTCTTCTCTCTCTCTCTTCTCTAGTCTAGTGGCTCCTCTTTGAGAAAAGTAGTCATTGTATCGGTTGTAGGCCTGTCAAGTGTGGTGCAATCAACTCTCTTGTAAGCAGATCAATAAAGAAGTATGTGTTTGTCATTCAAACCTATTTTATTGGTGGTATTATGGTAATTTTGTAATCCGATATGTCATTTTATAAACTATTTATCATGATTAATTTCGATCGTTTTGAATAGTTTTCATTTTCTTTCCAGTTTATATTTATTGTGCTAACCATGTAGGTTCCCTCCAAGCGTACAAGATCGATTTTCCCACTCTTTTGGATTTCTTGTACATGTTTTCCAAGATGAAACAACTCGTTGATTTTTAGTTTTGAACGCAAAAATCAGACCTTAGATCAACTAGCAAAGTGCTTCATCGTGCGTATGGACTCCCCCCAAAGGCTAGCAAGCACTAGCCCAAACAAAGAGGGGTTTGGTCAGTGAAAATTGGGGCCTTACTCTTTTAATTAGCTAATTTTTACCATTTTCCTAACACATATATCAGCTCAGAATTGGAGGGTAAAAATTTGTGCTAACAAGACTATAGTTCAAGTTTGTATAGACCTTTTAACAAGTTGTCAAGGGAACAAAATTTGTTGTATTAATATTGTCTTATTTGTAATAGAGAAATTGTTATGAGGTGCTTTGTACTACTTGGGAATGAGTTTTTTTCTCATATGTTGAGTATCTGTACTAGGGTGGATGATACTCGGTGGTAGAAAATAAGATGTATTATTTCTTAGGGATTGCAATTGCTTTCCAGAAGATGGGGTGTACCTGTTCATGGCATGCCCTTTGACATCAAGTTGATAAACCTTCCCTTAAACTTAAGTTATGTTTGTTTTTTTTCAACAAGTGATGATGAAAGATGTAATATTCATTTGTATTTATTGATTTATAATCATGGAACTTGTTTCTTATTGTACTAAGCTACAGTTCTTTTGATGCAAGAAAGAACAATAGACTAGTTTGAGCTTCATGTACTTGCAAAAAAAACAACTCATGAGTTAGCAGTATTGTTCTAGTGTTCTCATTTAATTATTTTCTATAGGATGTATGCTAGTTCTTGAGTGTAAAGCGGCTACAGTTAAATTTTAAATGGAGTGTTGTTTGACAAGACTTGTAAACACTCTGAAGCAGTGGGTTAGGACTATAGTATTAGAGAAATATGAGAGGTTTCCTTTGGCCTTTTTTCCATAATGTATTTGATTTCACAAATTTTGTACCTACATGGTACTTTGTAATGTACGCAAACCAGGAAATATTTTATTATATTGTCACACTATATAGAAAATATAATTTTGTGAAGTTATAGGAAGTATTGTTGCTTGAAATCTGGGATTGATCCTATCAGGTTTTGGGCCAGTAATTTTCTCTTTACCCTCACTATTGCTTTACACATGATGTAACTATTGTTGGTATAGATGGTATCTTTGATAACTTATACAATATTGAAGTGATTGTTGTAGTAGTCTATGATGTAAGGGTTGGTCTAGGCTAGGACCTCATATTAAAGCTCAGAAAATTGTTGCACTTGCCAGGTAGAGAGCATAGGATACACATCGACATACCCCTTTCTCTACTGTTGCCCAAGATGCAGGTTTTCAATATTATGGTAGTAAACTGGATGATATTATTGTTGTTGTGTTGTATGTTTCAAGCTCTAATTACAACTAGGAGATTCAAGTTTAATGTTTTTGGTAACTTGTGATTGTGAGGTGGATTCCTTGGATGACCAACCATACCCTCTATTGATTTTTCATGTTGATATATTTAATTCTCTAAATTTTGGTTCCCTTGTATTCTAATTTGTGGTTTGAAGTAATTTCATTGCAATAGTTGTTAACAAATTTCCCAAATATTGAACAGTTTCCTTTTATCACTCCATTAAAAAAAATTAAATGAATTTGAAAAGGAAATGGTCATTGATGTTCTGGATCATTCAAGGCTATCCAAATTGGACCTACTAATGTAAACTACCATTTGTAAACATGTGAATCTGAACAATTAATGTTTCCTCTGTAATGGAAGTCTAAATATCCTAACATCCCCACTTACGAACAACTTGGGATAGGATTGAAGGATTTACAATAGTGCCACAATAGGAGAAGGAAGGAGGAATTAGAGCCTATCCCCCCTTAATGACAACTTCATGAACTCCTAACATAGATCGAAGTTTGGAAAACTTCACTTCTGTAAGAGACTTTATGAAAATGTTTGCAACTTGATCTTTTGTAGGACAAAAGAGCACTTCAATAACTTGATCATGAATGAGTTTTCTGATGAAGTGCATGTGTAGATCGATGTGCTTGTTGCGCTGATGTTGAACTGGGTCTTTAGCGAGCTTGATGGCACTCTGATTGTCGCACCAAAGGCTAGTCGGATGTTGTTGATGGAATCCAAACTCTGAAAGGATCTGTTGAATCCATAAGGCTTCCTGACTTGCATGTACCATTGCTCGGTACTCTGCTTCCGCTGAAGAAAGTGAAATAGCCTATTGTTTCTTACAGGCCCAAGTGACAGGTCTTGAACCAAGGTTGAAAACACAACTTGTAGTAGACTTTTGATCATCAAGTTCGTCGTCCCAATCTGAATCAGTGAAACAAACCAATAAAGGAGTCCCTCCTGAACTATAATGTATCCCGAACTGAACTGTACCACGGACATAGCAAAGTATCATTTTAGCTACTTTCCAATGGATTTCAGGGGGTGTTTGCATATACCGGGCAACAAGACCGATAGCAAAGGAAATACCAGGATGAGTATGAGTCAAGTATAAGGGGATACCAACTAATTGACAGTACATGGTGGCATCAACTTCGAGAGAAGTAGGGCTGGCACTAAGCTTGAATCCAGATTGGAAGGGAGAAGGGGTTGGTTTACAATAATCCATGTGAAAGCAATGAAGAAGGTCACAAGCATACTTAGACTGGGAAAGAAAAATTCCTTCATTGGTTTGCAAAACTTGGAGGCTAAGGAAATAGTGCAAAAAACCTAAGTTTTTCATTTCAAATTTCTTCTTAAGGTTGGTTTTCACATGGTTTAAAATTTTTGAGTCACTACCAGTAAGGATAAGGTCATCAACATAAAGGACAAGGATGATGAGATGACTTCCTACTTTGTTGGTATAAACATTAGGATCAGAATAACATCTAGGGAATCTGGTGTTAATAAGAAAGTTGTCCATTTTGGCAAACCAAGATCGAGGAGCTTGCTTAAGACCATAAAGATATTTCTTAAGGAGACAAACAAGGCTAGAGGCATTTTGGACATAGCCAGGAGGTTGTTCCGTGTAGATTTATTCTTGCATATCTCTGTGCAAGAAGGTAGATTTAACATCCATCTGATTGACCTACCATTTATGTGAGGCAGCAATGGCAAGAACAAGGCGGATGGAATTCATTTTTGCTACAGGGGAAAAGGTTTCATTATAGTCAATTCCTTCAACTTGGGAAAATCCTTTGGCAAATAACCGAGTTTTTTGTCTTTCAACACTTCCATATGATGCATACTTTGTTTTATAGACCCATTCACATATGACAAGTTTTCTTCCTTTTGGAAGAGGTACAAGATCCCGAGTATCATTGGCCATTAAAGAACGATACTCTTCATTCATTGTTGTATCCCAATCTGGATGACCTGAAGCTTCTGCAAATG
>ML829981.1:39132-60298 GCA_009831015.1 Picea engelmannii | reverse complement strand
CAACAATTTCACTTCCATCTGAAAGTTTTAAATCTTAAAGTTAAAACAGCTCAGACCTTCATATAAAGGGACGGCATTTAACCCTAACAGATACAACCCAGCTGTTGTTGTTCTAATACACCTAACCAGAAAACATGGATGCACTTAAGGAAGCCAGCAATTTGGCATCATGGATTCTTTAACATCGTAACATTTATAAGCACTATCTCATGACTTCAATTCACTTTTTTCTCAAGCATTTTTTGGGAGAGAAAAAAAAACCATGACTAAAGATATACATGCCATTACAAGCTAACACACATAGATTTAAACATATAGCAATACCACTTGGTGGTTAGAACTCGAGACCTTTTACATGTGGATATGATTCCTTAACCAAAACACCACAAAGGGGTGTTCAGCAAGGTACCCACGCCATTAACCTTTTATTCCCGTGAAAATGAGTACAGTCTAGAATGATGAGAGAATTTACATAAATATGGTAAATGTACAGCAGAACATCATTATATCATGGGATTCTAAATTCTCAAGATAATTACACACACGTGATAACCGT
The DNA here is from genome assembly GCA_009831015.1 of Picea engelmannii. Classification (NCBI taxonomy): domain Eukaryota; kingdom Viridiplantae; phylum Streptophyta; class Pinopsida; order Pinales; family Pinaceae; genus Picea; species Picea engelmannii. The sequence goes on along the minus strand of ML829981.1, from coordinate 59,742 downwards.
TTATTCTATTGAAAATGAGTCGAGTCTACCACGACGAGGGAATTCCCATAAATATGGCAAATGGGCAACAGAACATCATTTTTATGGGGATTTTAAAGTTTTCAAGATAATTACACACGTGGCGGTGTAAGTACTCTCACAGCAAGCTACGTGAGTACACGAGGGAATTAGAGAGATAAAAGGAGCCTGCTGTGAAAGAGAGGGTTTGATGCAGAAGTTTGTCGGGTCGCGGGTTTAATTCCCACGAACTCTACTCGAAAACACTGTTTTAATTTTAAAAACAGGTCAGACACGAGAAAACGCGTTTCTTGCAACGAAAGAACAGATTTATAGCAGAGGTTCACAGGTGGTGGTTTCAATTCCCACAGGCTCTACTCGAAAAAAACCCTCCATTTAATTTTTTGAACAGGTTAGATACAAGTAAAGGTGTTTCTTGCAATGAAAGAGAGGGTTTATTGCAGAGGCTCACAGGTCAAGGGTTTAATTCCCGCGGACTCTTCTCATAACAATAATAATAATGGTAATAAAATAAATTTCGTATACAGTTATATGTACAAGTTTCACGCAGAAGCAGAAAGAGGGTTTTAAAAAAATAGCAGGGTTTTATTTTTTATAAAAGATTTTTATTTTTATAGCAGGTCAGAATAAGTATCAGGGTACTGCAGAGGCCAAAAGAGGGTTTAAATAAAACAGAGACTGACCTCGGCTTCGAGTTTGGTAACGTGCACGACTAAAGCGGCCCGATCTTTTTTCTCGAGGGATTCCTCGTCCAGAGATCCGGCCTCCCTGAAACGCCTCCAGATCTCGGGGTCGCCGCGCGCGGCCACGATTTCGCCATTATTGTCCAATAAATTCCGCGGTGGAGCCTCCACTAAAGCCCTACCTCCGCTGCTGCCTCCTGCTGTGGCAGTGGGCGTCGCGACGTGACTCGAACCCGCCATCTCTTCGGCTGGAGGAGGAGAAGGCGTCTTGGGAGACCATCCAGGCCAGCCCCTCCTCTTGGGGGTCAGCATCTTATGTTAACCAGAAGAAAACCACAACGACAAACCCCCACACTCGCATGCAAACCCTAAAAAACCTCTCGCCTTTTTGCTTCTTGTCTGTACAGAGCCGATAGAGCCTCACCCGGAATCTCAGACCGTAGCTGCTGCGTTGTGAGCGGAATCCGCCATTTTTTTCTCAGCAAACAAGAATTTGACCGCCCACGAGGGTCAGAGTTCGATCCCCAGCGAAGTGAAGTGAAATGAAATGAAAGATACCCGTGCTGTCCCTGACTTTGCATAACCCTCGAGAGCCGTGAGCTGCAAAGCTTCCTCCTTTTCCGCCTCGGCTTCTTTAAAACAGCTGCCTCGTTTTTACCACGTGGCGCGTTATGATTGGAGGGGCTCGTTATTTATCTGTCGAGGAACTAGACGACATCCGTATATATGAAATGAAGGCGAAATTCATCGAAATGAAATGAAATGACAATCTTGGATAATAGGATTGCATAAGGCCGTTTAATTAAATTATCTTATTTATTTCTTTCTGAACAATATGGATTATCTTATTTATTATTTTCTGCTCATTTTCCATACATTATCCTCTTTGGGTGTTAGGATCGAAATTTATTGAGTTGGGTTTTTTTTATTAGTATGGAGACGTTGATGGTTATCAAAGTGGCCAACAATTATAATCATCTAGTCATTTCCTTTGGTATTGTTGGCTTTGCTTGAGTTTTTTTTAAGTTATAGGTCATTTCCTTTGGTATTGTTGGCTTTGCTTGAGTTTTTTTTAAGTTATAGGTATGTTTATTATGTTAATAAGTGTTCTTTACAATTTAGTATGATGAAGATGTGTAATTTTTTTCATATTTAATTTGGCACTTATACATAATATTTAAAAAATAATAAAATATTAAATAAACAAAAAATATATAAAGTCTACGAAGGTGTACATACTCTACCTTCCTCTGGAGTTGAACATGTGATCTTTTAAGAGGAAACACATGTTCTTAGCCATTGGGCTCATATATATCTTGCTCTATTTAGAAGCAAGTTGAGGAGGATTATAAACATCTATAGGTTAATCATCAGAGGAAGATTATAAACATCTAGAGGTTGATCCTCGAGTTTTGCACTCTAAAAAAAGTTTCTACCTTGAGGGATATAATCCCTCTCAACACATGATAAATCTGAAGTTAAGATGGATCTACATTGATTTTAATGGTGAAAAAAAGTATGTGTTAGAAAACTATATATTTACAATGGATTCTAGGTAACTGATAAGGATAATTTTAAGGATGGAAATTTATCTTGGAATGTAGAAACCTTTGTGAATCTTACTAGTCTTTAAATATGCAAAGCATAAATGTTTGGCGATATTTTTGTAAAAATATTCAAATTTCTAATGATTTTATATAGTTTCTATAAAATCTAGGCTATTTTTAAGGTAAAATAATTTCATTCTATGGAATTTGGAGTAATCACTTTTAGAAAAAATGGAAATTGGTGAATTTTTTTTTTTTTAAATATGAAAAATTAACCCATAAACGATATATAACCTCTAAAAATTTTCTAATAATTGAAGAGAAGATTGTTTACTTCATAATAATTAGTTTCTTATAAATTAATATTAACATGATTCTTTGATATGAAAAATAAGTTTAGTAAAATTCAAAGAAAAGAAAATAAAACCAGTCAAATTCATATATATTTACTTTTCATATATATTTTTCAAAGAAAATCTAATTGATGGAAAGCCAAGGCATCATGTTGACCAAATTGTTTATAAAAAATGAAATTGACACCATCCTTACTTACATAAAAATCCCTGTAAAGTTTTGGAATAACAAATTTCATACACTTACCCTTGCTATCTTAAAAAACAAGAAATAACCAAAGAATATTACTATTGATGAGTGTGACTCGTTATCAAAGTTTAGTAATGATGGTGAAGGACCCACCCCTGAGGACAATGATGATGCAACTTTGGATGCAAATTAAATCAAATCATGCTCATCAAATGACTATTATCTTATAAAAGTTTGTGCACACTTTTTTTTGTGCCTTAATGGTCCTTGCTCTATCTATTTTGCCCTTTTGCCATGTGGAGTTTTGGGAACATTTGCTTTATTATATGATAGTGTGGCAACTTTGTTTGACTTTAAACTTCTTGACATAATAGATATTGTTGAGGGCTTTTGTGCTCAACACTCTTTGTATATATTCTTTTTAGTTGAAGGAAAAATATGTAAGAAATTTTAAATAATTATTTATTAATATAATAAAGAGGTTAATGAATTAATAATTCATAATTATAATAATGAGATTAATTCAACTTTGAAGATAATGATGTTTATGGTCACTTACAAGGGATTAATTATTTTTACTTACAATGGGTTAATTTTTTTTAGGAATAAAAAAATTAGATGTAAATCTTAAATGAATTGAACAAACTAGAACATTTATCTCTACAAATTAGGTAAATGGAATCGATTTGATTAATGGTTTATTTTTAAACATGCAAACAAGCAACTTGTCTAGTTGCATTGAAAGAGATTTTCTAGTTGCATCAAAAGATGTCTTCTAGTTGCATTGAAAGGCTCTTTATAAAACTCTTATAGAATTTTCAATGATGTAGGTTTGTGTAGAATTTGGAAAAAACTTTAAAAGCATGGTTCCATCATTTATACAACTAAAATCATAGTATAATTCTAATTATGCCTAGAATTTTGCCACATTCTTATCATATTTGTGTTGGAAAAGGATTCTTTGTTACAAGATTAGTATCTTTCAAGCATCGAGAAGGATCGAATCCGTTGAAGTCCAAGCATTTCCTTAATCTTTTTGCATTTAAAAAAAAACTTGTACTTCGAGAGATTCGATCCCTCTTTGTACTTGATAAATATGAGAGTTGTCTAATTTTGTAGCAAATTTCTCTCAAGTTCTAAGAATCCGTCGATACAAAAAGTTAGAGTTCCAATTGAATTGGAACTCTAATCGAATTTTTAACGATATGGATTAGTTTAAAGTTAGGCAAACTCTAAGGACATTGTTCCACCATGCACATAATTTGGATCATGGTATTACTCTACTTATACTTGTAATATCTATTAAATTCTTATCAAATTTGTTATTTGAAAAATAATTTACTTATTACAAGATTAGCTTACTCTCGTATTGTGTAAAATAGATATAGACTAATATCTTTAGACCATTTTTTTTTTTTAATAATACACTAAACCATATATATGTTTTCACAATAAGTTACTAGATGATTAGACTTATAGTAACACTAAAACTTAAATTTAAACCTTTAAAATAAATACAAATAAAACCAAATACAAACCTTAAATAATTTTAATTTTAATAACATAAAATATCATTTACAACACAACTTACCATTCAATCATTAAAAAAAAAAAAACATCAATCACATACAATACACAATTTATAATCAATCTAACATTCACTTATCAATTGTAGAATTCTTTTTAACGTGGAACACACTCAATCATCAATTTTTTTTTTTTTAAGCAAAAAAATTCATCATTATATTATATTGAAAAATATAATTTTTATATCGCCAGAGTTACAAATAACTTTTCTTATCACTGAAATTCTAAGAATGGCTATGATCCAGTCCAGTCCCGGGAAGAGGCCAAAGATCTTAGCCAAAAGGAGTACAGAAAATGTGTCACGACTTGACATGTTGACAAAACTTCGACATGTAATTTTGCAGAGACACTAGCAGGAAACATAGATTCAAAATAAACTAAGAATGCCCGGGAAAAAACAAAAAACTGTGTGAGCCTTAAAAGAAGCCTATATGCATATAGGTATATTCTTAGGATATTATTTTGATATATATATATATATATATATATATATATTAGTACAATAAAGAAGGCAAAGTAAACTCTGAATTAGTTAAAGGTGATGATTCTCGATATCAAAGAGCATAAAGTTTATTAAACAATGTTTAAAACGAATATAGAATAATGGAAGGAGGATAAAGATTATTAAACAATGTTTAAAGTTAATTTGAAATTTAGTTGATGTATTATAGATAATATTAATAGTTTGTATATGTGTTGTATGTAATAAAAATGGTAAGTTGTATAGTTAAATTTTATATATAATTAAATATTATTTTTGGGATTACTTGTGTAGAGTAAGTTATTAATTTATGATTTATATACATGAGTATTAGTTGTAAGTGATCAATATTTCGAGTTTTGGGATGGGTGATCGCCTAGGAAGTCTTGGTTATTGGGTGCAAGCCCTGGAAGTGATGATTGATTCTATGTGATTCATTTCATTGGTTTTAATCCCACTTCTTCACCCCTATGAGCATCATCTGATGCAATGAGTGCTAAGTGGACTATTCAAATCATGAGAATCATTGGTTAGTTACGACTAATACTCATGAATATGTCTTGCGGTAGTCCCATTTCGTAGTCCCAGTTTCGGAGGTCATAAATTAATGACTTACTCTACATAGTTAATCCCAAAAACAATCATTGTGAAAGCCCCTTAATGTTTATATGTGATGTTGAAGTTATGACACATAGCATTTGGAAACCCCTTTATATGTGATGTTGAAGTTATGACACATGGCATTTGGAAACCCCTTGATGTTCATATGTGATGTTGAAGTTATGGCACATGGCATTTGTGAAGTAATGCCACTTGTCCATATACAATGTACTATCAAGCACTAAATCATGTACAATGTTAAATTATTTTTATTCTCATCATAAAAATATATGACATATTTTTCTTATAAAAAATTGAAAAATATAATTCTCATTGTATTCAAATATATATATTTTATAGTTTAAGTAGATGTGTTACATTTATAATATCTATATGGTACGCATGGGTTTAGAAAAACTAAAAAATTATAAAAATATGTATGAGAATTGTTTTAAGTAGATTTGGAAAAAAAAATATTTTTAATTTCAAATTTATCAAATATTTAAAGGAATCAAATTTCTAAATTACAAACAATAAGGGTTTCACGCAACACCCATCGAGTGTGTGTGCTCCTTGGGCAGATTCGGTGACGGACGGATGAAGAGCACAAGGAAGGAAGCGATTGGTTGGGTGAACAAAGATGTTTAGGTGTAAGCAGGAGCATCTTGGGCACATGATGGTGATGTGCGACGCCAAGTGGGCACATACCTTACTTGCTTTAGAACAATTGACAGAGACTTGGGTTGGGCAAGGGCTGGGTGACTTGGGAGCATGCCCAAAGAGTGGACTTGTCTACCCTCGACAACATGGGTGTGTCGGAGAGGTTGGACGACCCCATCCACACTCCCACGAGGAGTCGTGATGATTGGCATGAAGAGCGCACAAGACAAAGGGCGTGCGCCCAAGGATGGGGCACACTGGTTCAAGAAACAAACGATTTATGGATGCGCAGGTTTAGATGGGTGCCCTAGGTCCATGGATGGGCACAACGATCGGTTGACTGTGACGATTCGCGAAGGGGCACGACGCACCGGAGAGATGCAACACTTCGCACAAGTGACCGTTGGAGTCCATATAAAAGCAAGGGGTGCACAACCAAAAGAGACAAGAAGTTTTGACAAGACAAAGAGATAAGGAGAGCTCTGCGATTTTGAGGCAGGTGAAGAGGAGGAGCTCCCTCAAGGAGCCAAGTTGCTCCACTCTGGGAGGACTTGAGTTACCTTAAGGAGGAGGGTTCGACAGACACAACTGGGCGAATTTCTCTTGGGCAAATTTTGGCTAAGTCAAGAAGCGCATGTTTGTGGAGTCATGTGTGAGGTATAATCAAAATCTGTAAAGTCTATGGAAACGAAAAGGCAGAGTCTGTGGAAACAAAGAGACAACAAGTCTACGGTTGGAAGCACGTTTGAGGTGCACTGCAGGTGGAAGTGGAGACGGTTGCGATAGAGAATCTCGTGGTAACAGATCTGTTCATGAGTGTCTTAGTGAGGTGAGGCATGTCGTTTGACTCCACCCTATTGTAAATTGAGTCGGTAATGCTCATGTTGTAACTGTTTTGCATGACATAGACTTAGCCACGTGTTAGGCACGGTTCGTGTCGCCCGCACTATATCTATATTTCTCTTGTCTATTTCGTTTGTTTCATTGTTCTCTTGGTATCTCTTGGATCTATGCTTAAAATGACTAGGTCTTAAAGCAGTTAACGAATGTCTAAGTATACGGATGTGTGACTCGTCGGTAACCTAGAACAAAGTATAAATATGCTCTAAGTGAAGAGACGTAGTATGGACAAAGTAACCTTGGTGTTGCCAAATAACCAAATGATAAATATTACGATGTCGCAGGCCCTCAAAAAGTACACAAACATAAGCATGTTGTAAAAACGTGACACACACCGTTTTTAAAGTACACAAACAAATTTAAAAAATTACACAATATAATAAATTAAAATAAATCTTTTTTTATTTTTGTTTCATTTTTATCTATAAGCATTACGTACTTATAGTTATAGATGTGACATATTCCATCCGTATTGAATTTTAAATTGGTTTTCATTTGGACGATTTTGCAATTTGACCATTTTTTATAAAATGTTTTTATTGAGCACGGGTAAAATGTTATATGTTGAATGTGATAGAAATGTTGCGCATGTTATAAAGTATCTTTTTATTAAAAAAATTGTAAAAATTTGTAATTAGAAATATATATTATTTATATTGTTATAAATGATAAGTGAGTATATATTATTAGAATATTTATTTTATTGTAATAACAAAAATAATAATTTAATTTTAAATTATAGTTTAGTAAAATATCAAATTGATTATAAAAAAGGGTGTACATACTTTGTTGTTTTCTAGATTTGAAATTATGATTTTTAAGGAGGAAATGGATATTTTTAATTGTTAAACTCATTAAAGTTTTATATTTATGTGGCCATTTTGATGGATTTTATGTTTTTTTTTTCGGATAATAGAGAGCATTTAAAGATTTTTGTGCCAAATTTTCTTAGGTTGGGGTAGTCATAAGATGATTTATTTTTCTCTTTCAAGTAAGAATATATTGTACAATTAGTTAATACTTCAAGAAACATTTAAACACACCCACATGCATGGAGAGTAAATAAATTTTCATAATTATAATGGACCAATTAATAGGGTTATGGGTCAACACTAAAGGTAGTGGTATTTATAGCTATCTTTTTTTCCAGTAGAAAATTTCTCAATATATTAATGTGTATAGTGTTCTGAGGAACATGTACATTGACAAAAAAAATACATCCAAACTCCAAACCATACCAAGAGGGATCCAATAAAAATAGCCACCTCTTCAAGAGCTTAAAGAATCATATCTTAGCTACTGATCTTTCACAACATACGGGATAGAAACCTATAATACTATGAAGGAATTAACCTCCATAACTAACTATGAAAATTCACAAACTCGAAAATACAAGTATCCAAAAATACATAAGGAAAGTCACACACTAATAGAGATGCAAAAAGTGAGAAGGGTCCTCATGTCCTTCTATCCATTTATTGAATTTGATCTTCCCTTCTAGAGCCTAAAGTGCTTTTTTGGATAAGGCATCCACCACCCAGTTATGTTCCCTGTAGATATGAGCAAACCTGAGTGTATAGAAAGATTTGACTAATTCCAAGATCTTGTCCTTCCAGCCCACTAGAGAGGAAATAGGTAACTTTCCCCTGCAATTCAACCAATCAATCACAATTTTTGAATCTCCAAAGACTTGTAGATGATCAATGCCCAGTCGGGATGCCAAAATTAAGGTCGCCCAAATGCCTAGAAATTCATCCCTTGTGTTTGTACCAGGGCCACAATTGAGGGTCCACTTGCAGCTAGTGTCTTCAGAAATTTTTAAAACACCCCCTACCCCACTCAGTAACCCATTTGCTTGAGTTGCACCATCAAACCATCCCTCAGTAGGCAAAGTATAAACAGGAGTCTTTAAGATCCTAAGGCACTGCCCTTTCTGAGGACCCAAACCATCAAAGTTTTCCAACATTCCCAGAATTTTAGAAACAACCGTCTGAATAGATGGGATACAATTTTCAAAGATTTTCTTATTCCTTTCCAACCAAATGAACCAGTAGGCCAAAGAGGGTAGAGTACTAAAGTTCCACTCCTTTTTAGTCCAACTATCAAAACAGTTTGATAAAGAGTTACCTTCCCAAGTAGAACTTATAAGAAGAGCACATTTTAACTTCTGCCACACCTGAAGAGTAAAAGTGCAATTGACAAACAGATGCAAGACTGACTCAGAATCCCTCGAACATAACATACAAAGGCTTGGTCCTTCCAAACCTTTTTTATTAAGGTTATCCCAAGTTGGGATTTTATCCTCCACTGCTAGGCAAGTGAAAAGTATGATTTTTAAGGCAATATCCCAAGACCACATATGCCTCCTCCAACCTACAAATTGATGTTGCTAGAGTTTTTTTTGTAAAGCATTATAAACCTTTTTAACAAACAGAAAGCTCGAATTGTCTCCACCAGTCCAGTTTAAGTTATCTTCTCTTTGTTGGAGATGAACCCCCGATCCAATTAAAGCCTTACAAAAAGAACTCCATTCAAGAGCTAGAACACCCAAAAGTCCCAAATCATAACTACCTTTCCACTAAGCAGTTATGCACCCCTTCGAGTTCTGTGCGCTGACTTGAAAGAGATATCTAATATTTTTATTCTTTAAAGCCAATAAAAGGTCATGTGAGAGCAGTGAAGGGTTCTCGATGCCCAATATCTTATCTTGGCAAATTAGTACTGAGTGACCATTTCCAGGATTCCAACTTAAGCAGTGAGTGATAAGTGGAAGAGACTTTAGTAGGTTTTTCCAAGTCTGCGGAGCCAAGGATTGTTTATTCGTGGCCGATCTAAACCAGGTAGAGACAAAAATATAAGGTAGATATTTATCCTTAATCACCATGTGCCAAATCCCATCCTTCATCGGGACACACCACAAAGAATTTGCAACCAAAGCTCGGTTAAAATAGTAAATATTTCTAAGGCCCTAACCACCGAAAGATTTTGGTTTAGCTAGCACCTCTCAGCTGGAAAGATGGAAATGGTGAGCAGTACTACCACCCGACCAAAGGAAGTCAAAGATTAATTGACGAATCTTATTAAGCACTGATACAGGGATCGTCGCTAGAGCCATCCAGTAAACTGGTTGGGTTTTAGACACCGCTTTTAAAAGGATGCAGCGATCACCTAGAGATAACCACCTATTACACCAGTGTCCAATCCTATGTTCAAATTTTTTTATAAGCCATCTCCAATCATCAAACTTAGATTTCTCAGTTTTTATAAAATATCCCAAGTATCTAAAACCTTCAGCCAGGTCAGCAAAATTAAAAGAAAAAGCTTCCTTAAACTTGTCCAGCATCTCCCCTTGGATGCCCAAGTGGTGAAAGGTAGATTTGCTCAAATTTACTTTCAACCCCGAAGCACAACATAAAATATTCATAAGGGATTTTATCTCCAACCACTCCTCTAAGGAGGCCTTTGTCATGATGAGGATGTCGTCAACAAAGAAAAGATGGAGAATTTTTACAATCCTAGAGACCTTCACCCCCATTAGACTTCCCTCAGTCTGGCCTTTTTTCAACAGCAGGCTAAAACTTTCCATAACTAAAATGAACAGTAAAGGCAACAACGAACAACCTTGCCTTAAACCACGGTCACTCTAAAAAAAAGGGGAAGTCTCACCATTTATAAGAACATCAAAAGAGGAGCTGACTACACAACTCGTAATCCAGTTAATAGATGGAAAACTAAAACCCGTTTGAATGACGATCAATCTTAAAAAGTCCCAATTTACATAGTCATACACTTTTTTTAAGTCCAGCTTTAAAATTAGAGCCTTCAACTTTTTCATTTTTATACTGTGTAGACACTCTTGCGTCGTCCCTGTAGCATCCAATATCTGCCTGCCTTTTAAGAATCCAAGTTGTTCACTCAACAACAACCTCGAGAGGATAGGCTTGAGTATATTATCTATCACCTTTTCTATCAATTTATAGCATAAATTACAAAGCGTTATGGATTTGTAGTCTCCGAAAGTCGTAGGTTTATTTTCCTTTGGAATCAACGCCGAAAATGTGGAGTTTAGAGAGCTTAGAACCTTTCCTATGATCCTAGAGTCCTCCACTAGCTCCAATAGATCATCACCGAGCAACTCAAAAAAACGAGAGAAGAATTCAACCATCAGGGCACGAACTTTTATCTTTTGCAAAGCACTTCAAGACCTCCCAAATCTCCGACTTTGTACAGGGACGATCAAGAAGTAAAGCATCCTCCTCATTTACAAAACGAGGAAAAATACTGGCAGTATAAACTTGATCCACTGGAGAGGGAGGGTCGTTGATTTCAAACAAGCCCTTAAAGTGTCTTTTAGATTCTCTTTTAAGAGCCTCTTGCCCCCTGTGGTATTGTCCATCCTCATCCAATATCTCCCAAATATGTTTATTATTCCTTCTAGCACTGGCAAAGTTATGAAAAAATCTTGTATTTTGATCACCGCTTTTCCACCAGATTGCTCTACTCCTCTATCTCCAGAGTTGTTCATCAAGGAGAAGTAATGAATTACGTTCTTCCTCCAATTTTTTAATGTGGCAGTCAAGAATTGGGTCCCTCCCATCCCTCATAATCGACGAAAGTATTGCTCGTAGCTCCTCCTCCAGCGATTATAATCTGAAGAGTTTTGCACTTCTCTGGAGTCTTGCCCAAGATTTGATCCGAGTTTTTAACACTTTCAATTCCCACACAAATCTTTGTTGTATATTGACTTCCACCAAAAAACCTTGATCCAGCCAAACATCTTTTACGATAGCATTGAACTCTTCCTCCACCAACCAAGACGAGTTTAACTTAAAAGGGTAGGTTGAAGGAAACTGTTGAAATTCAAATTGTGCAACCATTAGAGCATGATCTGAGATAAAAGGGTATTCCACCCAGGATCTGAATATGCCCACTTCACTTAACAGATTCTCTTAAACCAATATACGATCCAGCCTTTTGGCAATGTTGTCAACCCCTACTCTGCCATTCCTCCACGTGGGGGCCAAAACATCTGGAAGTAAATCCACTAAGTGATTTTCCTAGAACGGGTCTTTAAAGAAGCTCGCTAGTTTGTCCAGGTGAGTCGAACCTCCCCATACCTCGTCTGCTCTAGTAGTGAAGTTTAAATCCCCTGCAACAATCAAATTATTATAAGCCAACAATCCTCTAGAAGCCACTTGTTCCCAAAAAGCTTTCCTCTCGTTACGAGGCCCATATACATTGAGCAGACAAATCTACTTGTTATTCTCCAAAGAAGAGCCAGAAAGTGGAATCCCTCCACATTAGAGGAAAGGATCCAAAAATAGTTTATTAGGATCCCATGTCACCAATAACCCACCAGAATTACCAACATAACTAACAACACAATATAACCAACCTGGGAAAAAATTTAACATAAACAACCTAGCTTTTTTTTCATCCACAAGAGTTTCCTGTAAGAAAATAATATCAGATTTTGTCTTTCGCAATAATCTGCACATGGAGACCGCTTTCAGGGTCTCCTCCACCCCTCTGAGATTTAAGGAAAGAAGAATCATGGTTTAGCCCTAGCAAGGACTTTCATGCCTCTAAGCGCCCCGTTGTCGATAACAGTAGAAGTGAGAGAATCAGGAACATGAAGAGAACCAATGGATTTTTTACACGCACTCCTCGTTTTAATGGGGGAGGTCTCAAAACCCAAACCCTTTGACCAGGAGAAATCAGAAGTTGGACCCCTGCCAGGCTCTTCTAACTGCCCTGAAAGACCACTAGTTTTGGTAAAATTTAAAACGTTCCTATAGAGAGAGGAGTGACAACCTCTCTGTGCAACGGGACTAGAGACTCCAGAGTCTCCCCCAGGGAGCACTCACTAGGCTCCTACTCCCTATATCCCAACAGAAGGAAGAAATCCATCATCTTCTCATTGGGCACGCCCCTAAACCCCATGGTATCCACGACTTCCTCGGTCCTGAAACCCCTAGAAGGAGGCGAGTTACAAGTAGGGGAAACAAAGTTTACTCTAACCTTCTCAGGAGAGGAGTTCACCTGCTTCGTACTACAGTCAGACTTGCCCCTCACAGAGGGTTGAGGAGAGGACTCCAAGGAGGGGGTAGCTTCCCTAGCTTTCGTCTAGAGATGAGACTGGGAATGCACAGTTCCAACCGCCGAATCCTATATAGAGATGAGTTTAGAGAATCCTTTTCCCAGGCCGAGAGTGAAAAGTAGAAAGAAGGATAGAGAGATTGACTTGAAGAATCCATAAACCCAATATTGGTTGCAGCTTGAACGAAGGAGTCAACACCCAACGAATCATAATGATACTCCTTCCTGAGCTGAGAATTTTCCTCCTCCTCCTCCTCTGAAAAGCCCTGACAGACACTTCTCAGGTGGCCAGTTTTACGACAAAGAGTACACCTAAAAGGTAAACCCAAGTAATCCAACTTTTGGCAGATAGTGTGACCACACCACTGTATATCAATGGACTCCAAAAGACTAGAATGAATATCAACTTCGACTAGGATCTTCCCCAACCTTCTTTCAGGAGCACTCATCGCCAGGTCATCAACTTTAATGAACCAACTTAGTGCATTGTCAATCGCAACCAAAGCCTTCTCATTCCAGGAGTTTAAAGGTAAACCTGGTAGCAGGACCCAAAGGTGCCTGAACTGAAAATAATCACAAACAAGGTTGAAGCTAATCCTCCAGCACTTGAGCATCAAGCTCCCCTCATCAAATGTCCAGAGATTATCCAGGATTTTCATGGAGTCATCCGACAAATTAAACTTAAACCCAAACCAGCCTCTTGGAAGGTAAAGAACCTTCGACTCATACCCCAGTAAAGGTAGCCAGTACCTTCGAACCCAATATGTAATGGGCGAAGTACACCAGGAGCGATATGACAATCGAACCACTAGGGCATTTAGAGCTAGGCTTACCGCCTCCTCCAAGGCGAAATCATTCCCTAGGACCATCTTATGTCTAGAACGGTTAGGGATCCAACTCTTCACTGCAAACTTCCTTCGAGGAGTAGGTTTCACTACTGGAGGGGGTCTATCAGTACAAGCCTGGTAAAAATCGTTGTCAACCTTCCTACTACCCTGAATGGCTTCTGTGCATAGTTTAAAAGTCCCAGCGTTTGTGACAACTATTTCATTCGATAAGGGAATAACCACATTTACACCCCGCCAAGTCAAATCAGGGTCGGGTGTAGATGATGAGGCAATTAGTTTCGAGGGTGATGGAAGTGCGGTAGTGGGAGCCTCTGCAGACAAATTAAATAACCCTTCCTTCCTCCAGGCCTCCTCGTTAGTTGCACTCATAAGTGCGCTGACAACGGCTTCTGTCGTGGAAGCTTCAAGCAACGCTAGAAAGGTGCCACCTAAACTCCATTAAGGGCACCTCGAAACTAAGGCTTGTCTTATCCTTCAACATCAGTAATGGTACAAATCCTGGAAACAACAAGAGTTTAGCGGGCCTGACAGAAGAGACAGGGTTGTAAAGGCTCTGCCCTCCCATTAAAAACTCGTTAATGACACAACAAAGTCGCTAAATCTGACAGAGTCACATCCAAAAACACCATCACTAACTTATCCACCACCACCTCCACATGGCCTCCGCTAGTTTCATTATAACAATTGTAGGATTATGGCTTCCGCCAGTTTCGCTAGAATAGTTGCAGGATTGTTGCCTCTGCCATTCTCACTAGAACAGTTGCAGGTTTTCAAATCCAGTTTTCCCCTACAACACAAAACCACTTAATAAACCTAAATGATATAACACTTATACAATTGCTACACCTATCACATTTATAGCTCTACCATAGTTCAATTCTCTTAAAGTGCATAAATAATTGAGACTATGTGTTAGTTTTAAATAGAATTGGGAAGATATTTTAAAGAGAGCAAGTTAATGTAAGGCCTGTCCATACAGAACCTTACCAAACAAAATCTAGATATAGAAATGCTATAATAATTTCTTTTTTGTTCTCTATTCAACATAATAACAGTTCACTGTTCAACATAATTTAAAAATGAGAACAACATGATAATGAATAACATGTTCAGCATAAAAAAAAATGAACAATATAACAGTAATTAACACAACATAATAATTATGATAAATACCTCAAATTGATGTTGTTCTGAAACTCTTCCCAAAACCGACTAACCTCCCAGCCAGCTAGGAACAACCTATCTGACTCCCTAGCCCCATGATTCCTTACGGTTTCCTGGCCCCTAAGCCAAAAATTCCTAACAACAAGTGCCCCCTGTGAAAGTCCTCAAGCAAGCTCCTCAAGTAAAACCAAATGAAACCAGTAATCCAGATGCAGTCCAAAACTATTCCTCCCTTCACCTTCTCCCTCTCCCATAAATTAAAAATATCTTGACCCCCAAAATAGCTCCCCCTTCCCGAGTCCTCCCCCTTCTCCTCCCTTATCCAACCACCTTATCCCCCCATTAAGTCTCAACCACCTTATCCCCCCCGCCATAAATGGGTCCATCTACCAATACAATTGTATTATTAACTAAGTCTCCATAATTAATAAAAAAAGAAATAAAATCTATTTTAATAGTTTATTAAAATAATATTTATTAATCTAATACTTATTAAACTAATATTTAATCATGATAAATAAATAATTAATTAGGGTTGTTACAGTTAACAAGTGGACAAAGTCCACCTCTTTCTTAAGGATTTTTTTACTCAAATTTAGTAGAATTTTTGCCAAAAGTTATATCTCAACCTATTTGATGGTAACTTTGTTCTCGAGGGTTTTGGTCCTTTTGGAGACAACCAAAATCATCAAAATTTTGAAAAAAAAGAGTGGATTGAGACATAATTTTATGTCGCCGGAAATAAAATGAAGTCAATGAAAATGTTGAGTTTGTCCACTTATTAACTCACTCCATTTTAAAATCATACAAACTATTCCAATATTGAAACACAACGTATTTTATTGTTTATCATCTCATTTATTTTTCGTTTCAATGCACATGTCTTGTTAAAAAAATGCTCCTTACTAAGTTGGATACACCTAGTGCATCTTGGAATTATTTCTATGACATAAATACTTCTATATACAAAAAATTCATCTAACATTAGTTAAGAGATGTGACTCACAACAACATGTAAGACCCAATATACCATGACACTTATGCCAATTAGGGATAGCCACAAGAAAGTAGTGCCTTATACTAACATAATAATTCATTAATTGTAATGTGAATATGCTTGTTCCTTGATCCTCCCTCCTCCCTTAATCCAAAAATACCAAAAAAATCTTTTATTCACAATACCCCTTTCATATGTTTTTTTTAAAATACCCCTTAATAAATTATATATATATATATATATATATATATATATATATATATATATTAAACATAAACAAACAACTATTTATACCAATCTCATTAAAAATATATAATATACATTATATAAAATATATAAAAGTATACCCAAAGTACATACACATATACACAAAGGTTTGACCACATACACTACCTACCAAATGTTGGGCTTCTTTCATCTACAACGATTACTATGATAAAATAATGAGTTTTTTTTTTTTAATTTATATGGTTATATTCTTGGTAGATATCTTTTATATGCATGTCTAGGTCCCGCCACAAATGTGTATGCCACATACCTAATTGGATTCAAACTTCTCTTTACGTTGGAGAAAACCTCGGAGAGAAATCAACTTGTAAGGAGATAAATATATAGTTTATGGTGTTATTTATTTATTTTATTTTAAGATGGAGAAGATTTGATATTAGTTGAGATTGTTTGGGTGAAATTTAAGTTTAAATTTGGTTGGTTGTTCTTATAAACGGTTTTATTTCATTTCTTAGTACATTAGAATGTGAAATAAACTCAAAGTGGGGGTGGGGTGGACATGTAGGTAAGTTGAGATCATTGGTATAATAAAAAATAGTATATGATTGAGTTGTTGTTAATAGTTTACAAGTTAATATTTAGTAGGAAATTTGTGATTTAGAAAAAAGATCAAGATGTCTAAAAATATACATGAAGGATTCTCACTGTTTATCTTTTTCTTTTAGCATTATTGCAATAAGCCATGTTTTATTGGGGATTTAAATTGGAATGGAAAGAATGCGAGACCTACCTCCTAACCATTCAAACTATTATGCATCAACTCTATAATATCATTTATCACCATAACATCCTTATTTCCAAGAAGGAAAACCAAAGTGCTAGGTCAATCTTAAAAAAAAGGTGAGTAGATGAGTAGGTAGTATCTATAATAAGAATATTTATTTTATTGTAATATTAAGAATAATAATTCAATTTAAAATCATAGCTTAGTCAAATATCAAATCCATTATAAAACAAGGTGTAGATATCTTGTCCCCTTTGAGATTTGAATTTGTGATTTTCAAGGAGGATATAAATATTCTTAATTGTTAAACCCACTCATATTATATATCATATTATATACCTATGTGGCAACTTTGTTAGATTTTATGCTTTTGGATAATAAATAACATTTATAGATTTATGTGCCAATTTTTTTTTAGCTTAGTCACAGATGATTTATTTTTCTCTTTTAGATAAGAATATAATGTACAGTTTTTTAATACTTCAAGGAACATTTAAACACACACAAATAAATTCTCATAATTATAATGGACCAACCAATAAGGTTATGGGTCAAGAGTAAAGGTAGCGACATTTATAGCTACCTATCATAGTTCAATTCCTTTGAAATGCATAAATAATTGGGACTTTGTGTTAGACTTAGAGAGAAGAGGGAGGATATTTTAAAGAGAGTATGTTAACAAGTGGACAAACTCCACCTCTTTCTCAAGGAAATTCTTATTCAAATCTAGTAGAAATTTTGCCAAAAGTTATAGTTCAACTTATTTTATGACAACTTTGACCATGGAATTTTGTCCTTGAAAGTTTTGGCCCATTTTTAGACAACCCAAATCATCAATATTTTGAAAAAATGAGTGGATACATCTTATGTCACCAGAAATAAAACCAACGTAGATACATCTTAAACCAAGATCTATCAAGCACCAAGAGGGATCCAATTCTTAAGTTGTAATTATTTTTTTATTATTTCATTCAATGTCAAGTTTTGCACAATGCATGTAATTGTTTTTTTTTTTTTAATTAAGTCAACTTTATTTTTATTATTATTATTTTTTAATTGTACACACTCTAATTTTTTTGCAATGAAGTCAATGAAAAGGTTGAGTTTGTCCACTTATTAACTCACTCCATTTTAAAGTCACACATTCCAATATTGAAACACAACGTATTTTATTGTTTATCATCTCATTTATTTTTCGTTGCAATTCACATGTCTTGCTAAGAAAATGCTCCTTACTAAGTTGGATATACCTAGTGCATCTTGGAATTATTTTTATGACGTAAATACCTCTATATACAAAAAATTAATCCCACATTGACTAAGAGATGTGACCCACAACAACATATAAACTCCAATATACCATGGCCCTTATACCAATTAGGGGTGACCACTAGAAAGTGGTGCTTCCTACTGATATAAGAGTTCATTGGTTACAATGTGAATATGCTTGTGGCTCGACCTTTCCTCCTCCTTTATGCAAAAATACCAAAAAAACATCTTACTCACAATACTGTATAGTACCCTTTTTCACATGCCTTATTAGAAAAATACCCCTTAATAAATTAAATACACCGAAGATATATACCTCTTAAAAATATTTTTAAGACATAAAAAAACTCTTTTTATTTATATATATATATATATATAATATTAAACATAAACAAACAACTATTTATACCAATTTTATTAAAGTATTTATAAAAGTATACACAAAGTACCAAAGTACATACACATCTACACAAAGGTTGGACCACATACACTATCGACCAAATGTTGGGCTGATTTCATCTACAATCATTGCTACGGAAAAAATAATGAACCTTTTTTTAATTCATATGGGTATATTCTCTGTATATGTCTTTTAGCGTGCATCTCTGGGTCCCACCACAAACGTGTATGCCACATACCTAATTGGATTCAAAATTCTCTGTACTTTGGATAAAACCTCAAGCACTTGAATTGAGAAATAGATAGTTTATGGTGTTATTTATTTTAAGATTGAAAAGATTGATATTGATTGAGATTGATTTGGTGAGATTTAAGTTTAAATTTGGTTTGTTGGTTGTTATAAATGATTGTATTCTATTTTCTAACCAATTTGAATGTGAATTGGATTGAAAGTGGTGTTGATAGGTAGGTAAGTCGAGATTATTGGCATAGTAAAAAATAGTATATGGTTGGGTTATTATCAATAGTTAGTAAGTTATTGTTTAGTATGAAATTTATGATTTAGTAAATGTAGAGAAGTTTAAAAATATATATGAGGGAATCCCACTCTAAGGGGGTACTTATTCTTTTAGTGGTATCGCAATAAGTCATGTTTGATCATAAATGGAATCTCACTTAAGTTGTATAAGTATCATTTAAGTTGTATAAGTATGGTAACTTTGTTAAATTTTATGTTTTTTAATAATAAATAGTATTTATAGATTTTTGTGTCAATTTTTCTTAATTTGGATAGTTTAAAGATGACTTTTTTTTTTTCTTTAAGGTAAGAATATAATGTAAGATTTGTTAATAGTTCAAGAAGCATATAAACACACCCGCACACATGAGGAGTAAATGAATTTTCATAATTATAATGGACCAATCAATTGGGTCAATAATAAAGGTAGTGACATTTATGACTACATACCATAGTTCAATTTCTTTAAAGTGCATAAATAATTGAGACTTGTTGTTAGTTTTAGAGAGAAGAGGGAGAATATTTTCAAGAGAGTAAGTTAAGAAGTGGACAAACTTCATTTCTTTCTTAAGGAAATTCTTGAGCAAACTCCACCTCTTTCTAAAGGAAATTCTTACTCAAGTTTGGTACAAATTTTGCCAAAAGTTATAGTTCAACCTATTTGATGGGAACTTTGCACTCTAGTACTTTGACTCATTTCAACGCAACCTGGATCATCAAAATTTTGAAAAATGAGTGGATCGAGACAGACTTTTACATTGCTAGAAAAAGAATGAAGTCATAAAAAGGTTGAATTTGTCGACTTTTTAGTTCACTCCATTTTAAAGTCATACAAACTATTCCAATATTGAAACACAACGTATTTTATTGTTTATCATCTTGTTTATTTTTCGTTGCAATTCACGTGTTTTGCTAAAAAAATGCTCCTTACTAAGTTGGCTACACCTAGTACATTTTGGACTTGTTTCTATGACATAAACACCTCTATATACAAAAAAGTAATCCGAGGTTGGTTGAAAAATATAACCCACAACAACATATAAGCTCCAATATACCATGATCCTTATGCCAATTAAAAGTAGCCACAAGGGAGTGGTGTCTCATACTAATATAATAGTTTTTTTATTGCAATATGAATATGCCTTCCCCTTCCCTTTATACAAAAATACAAAAAAAATATCTTACACACAACACAACACTACACGGTACCTCTTTTACATATCTTGTTAAAAAAATGCCCCTTTAATAAATTAAATATACCTAAAATATTTTAGTATAGGTTTTGA
>ML829981.1:8155-18357 GCA_009831015.1 Picea engelmannii | reverse complement strand
TCATAGGGATGACAAAAATAATGTGTAACAGTATCCCCAACAGAGGATATACTTGTCCATGCTGATGCAGATTTTCCTATTATCCATTGTTTCTCGCCAAGGCTGCTTCTCGACATTGTCTGGTAGATGAAGATCTTGAGGTATCATTTTCCAACTACGCCAGGGGTGTTATGCTAGGTGTTGAGTGATATGTTAGCTACTTTGAGATCTTTTAAGTCTGGAAGGTAGGTTTAGTAGGGGGACAGGTTTTCCAGTGATTGCAGGGGAGGGAGTTGTTGCCAGGCATATGTCAAGAACTGCACACTTCGTCCATTTATTACTTACTAGAAAGCATGTCTTTGAATGAGTGGGTGATTGCGCCAGGCTGCATTCCAAATGTTCGAGCCTTGGATCTGATCATTAATCCTTATGAGTTCTTCTTGTTGCAGGCATGGAGTATATTTTTGTCGCGAGAGTCGTGCCCAAAGTTCATGAGGATATTTGAGCCATCACCACCATATTTTTGCTCCCATTATGTTGTTAAGTTTCTCAGGGTCATAGAGCCCTAAGCCCTCTAGGGCTATGGGTTTGAAAATCTTATCCCAGCTGAGTAAGGCCCAGGTTTTTCCCTGTTTGCGGCCATTCCAGAGGAAGTTTCTATGAAGATTCCTTATGCTTTTTATGACAGTTTGTGGGGCCGCGAGAGATGAAAGCATGTAGGTCAGGATGGCTTGAAGCACCTATTTCAGGAGGACAAGCCTTGCAGGGAGGTTAAGAGTTTTGAAGGTCTAGGAGTTGAGGTGATTGGAGATTGAGAGGATGTCAAGGAGACGAGAGTTGTGTCATTGAACTGTTGTTGCTGTGTTGAAGAAGAAGAGTCGTGACTTCTCCATATTAAAGGCGGTCCTAGAGGATTCACTGAAATCTAAGAGTATAGTGCGAAGTTTGGTCGCTTCCCTAGCAGTGGGGGTGTTCAGGAGCAAAGTAAAGTCAACAAATTGGATTTGGGAGACTACTGGTTGTAGCCCATGAATAGAGAGGCCTTGCAGGGTTCCATTGGCAATTGAGGTAGAAAGATACTACCCCAACCCTTCTGCCATGATCACAAAGAGGAAAGGTGAGAGCGTATCTCCTTGGCGTATGCCTCATGAAGGGGAGAATAGATTAGAGGGGACCCAGTTAACTAGGATGGAGAAAAAGGCAGAAGAGGTGAGTTTCATGATCCAGTCTATCTAATCTGAGCTGAACCCAAAGGCTGAGAGGATTGAATGCATGTAATCCCAGCTTAGTTTTTCGAAGTCTTTAGAAAGATCAAGTTTTATGAGCATACTTGGAGTGCAGATAGTCTTGGATGATTTCATGCACGAGGATTATGCTATCCATGATCTGTCGCCCCTCCAAATAACCTAACTATTCCTTAGAGATGATGCAAGGGATTATAGGTTTGAGCCTGAGATCTATGACTTTTGTTATGATCTTCTAGATGACATTACAGAGCGCAATCAGTCGAAACTTCTTTGGATTGGTAATACACTCTTCTTTGGGGATCATAGTAAGTATAGTGGCATTAAGAGTTTAAAGTACCTGCTTTGAGGTTCTGGATTCCTCCACCAGTGAACAAACTTCTTCGTGAACCATCGGCCAACAGTAATGGAAGAAATCTGTGGTGAAGCCATCCGACCCAGGGGCATTTCCTGGTGGCATATCCTTAATAGCATGGTCCACTTCATCTTGTGTGATCGGTCTCATGAGGGAAACATTCTGCTATGTGGTGATGAGGGTGGGGATATGCTGAGTGATTCTTCTGATGGCTGGCGTCCTGTCCACAAGGGGTTCTGAGAGAAGTTCTTTGTAGTATCTTACCAATTCCTCTTCTATGTTTGCATGGTCCATAAGAGTGTTACCCTATGAGTCCTCAAGATTTGTTATGCGATTGATGTGCCTTCTGTGGATCATGGAGCAGTGGAAGAACTTTGTGTTTTTTTCTCCCTCCTTAAGCCATTGAACTCGAGATTTTTTCCTCCAAAGGATCTCCTCCTGTTTGTGTCTTTCCTCAAGTTGCTTCTTCAGGGTGGTTTCCTCTTGTAGAAAGGGTTCCAAGTAGCCCGAGACCATGGAATCTCGTTGTACCTCATCCAGACGTTGTTCTAGAGATTTTTTGCAAGAAAGATGTCCCCAAAATCATTTTTGTTCCAGTCCCGTAGTTGTTGTTTCAAATTCTTCAGGCGCTGTTGGAATTTGTACATCTGCATTCCATGTTTAATTTATGCATTGGTTCACCAAGTTTGGGAAAGTTCCGGGAAGTCTGGGTGGGTTAGCCAGAATTTTTCAAAGCGTAAGGGTTTGAACTTTGGAGTTGCCACGGTTTCCACACAGAGCTGGACTGGCCAGTGGTCTGAGCCGACCTTGGGTAGTATGTCTGCTTCAATAATTGGGCCTTCAAGCATTATGTTCTCTGAAATTAGAAAGTGATCTAGGCGACTTGAAAGGTGTTGAGTCCCTGTGTGCTTGTTGGTCCAAGTGTAGGGGCCATTCCTGGTCTCTACATCTATTATTAAGGCTGTCTATGAGATGTCGAAACTTGTTGTTGTCCTATTCTAGGCATTTTGTGTCCCCATTTTTTCCCTCTAGGGTGAGGATGATGTTGAAGTCCCCTCTTAGTATCCATCGATCTTGTCCTTGAAGAGTGCTGATATAGGCCAAACTTTTGATGAAGTGATGTTTTTCCTGATTGAGCTGAGGACCACAAGCATTTGTTATGATGCCTGCTTTACTTGACCCTATGACGTTGTACTTAGGAGCAAGCGTTCCCACCATTGAGAAGGCAGGTTCCAGGATAATGGTGGCTGGATTCCAAAGAATGGCTAATCCCCTAGCTGCTCCTTTGGAGTCGGTATAGGTGAAGTTGCAGTGCCTCCAACATCTTCGAAAGGTTTCCTCTGCAATACTACCTGCACTTTTTGTTTACTGAAGTAGTAAGATATACGGGTTTTCCAATTTAACACAGTTTCGAAGAATCCTTTGTTTGGATTTTCCATTAAGACCTCTAATATTCCAAGTGATGATCTTCATCACAATTAACTGTAGGGGGGGTGAAAAATCCCTTCGAGAGGCGTTGTATTTTCCCTGAGTTGATCATGAAATTGCCTACCTCTTTGATTAGTTGCTGTGCAGTCTTCCGACCCTTTCTCTTGCTTTATTTCTGGTTCCGCTTGCGATCTGGGTCGGGCTGCAGGTGTACACCAAGTTGTGAGGTGGATCCTATAGTGGAGTCGACGAAGACTTTGTTGAATTTTCTGAGTTGTTCTACCGGAATGGATTGTAGTTCTTTACGGTTGAAGGCATCCTAGAGCTTATCTAGGTCAATGTTTGCGAGTTCCTTTTCATCTATCTGCATTATGATGTCGCCATCATCCTGGTCTAGAATTGTTGCTGGTTTAACATAAGTTTGGGGATTCTGGCCTGGGGTCTGCTCTAAAATTGGCTCAAGGGTTTACTTGTACTTACCTGTTCCTTTACCTGGTGCCTTCGTTTTGTGAGGTTTTTCCACCTCCTCTGCATCTGGTAACTTGCCGAGGGTGTCAAAGGAATTTTTGGTTGGGATTTGCTTGCTACCCATCTGCATTGCTTTTTTTGTTGCATGCTTTTTGCACCCTTGCACCTGGGTGAATCCATCTTGTCGCGTTTCCTCTCTTGTTAGTCATGTTGGTGCATTAAGGGGGCATTCTCTGAAGAGATGCCCATGTTCATGTCATTTCCGATATCTGAAGGGGATGTGCTCATAGTCTATGGTATGTTTCCATTCTTCCTCCTGATATTCTATGGTAACCGATCCTGGGAGGGATTTTGAGATGTTCATGTAAACATAGATTCAAGCATAGGATGTGTATTTTCTCTGCTTCATGGCCTCTAAAGATTTGACATATCTGCCCAGCGTGTTGCCGATTCCCGTTAGGATTTCCTCTAGCCAAAACTCTCGGGGGAGGGAACATAGGCGGATCCAGACTAGGGTGCAGGCAAAGTCTTCCTTCTCCGGGCTGAAGCGATATGTACATAACCGTAGATATAGCCCCACCGAGTTGTAGAAGTATGGACCATTTTCAAAAACCTTGTTCTTGTCCTCTAAGCTGTAGAATATGATTGTGAAGAAGCCTTTGGAGCTTAGTTGAAATTCATAGTCCCCTTTTGGGTTCCACCAATGTTTGATCCACTTTATGAGATCCTTCTCGGATGGCCAGATCCCTAAAAAATTTCCAATCAGAGCATGGTCTTTCATAAACTATGTGTGTTCACCTACCCTTGTGTATTTTATTACATATTTCGGTGCTATTGGCGCTTGTGGTATTCATTTTCCTGGTACCTAGTTTCGAGATGCCTTTGGATACGACGAATCAACTTCCATATCCATGCTTTTTTCATTGCTCTGTTCTTCTTGCAACAAGTTCTCTCTGAGGTGCGATGGTGGTTCAAAGGAGGGTCACCTGGCTTTGACGCTATCCATCTCGTTTGTCGCCGTGTTCCTGTATGAGGGGTTTTTCACCCCTCCGTCTGAGGTCATATTGCACGGATAGTACCGACTAGGATCGCAGGTACAATACTGTGGTGTTTGGTGCAGAGAGGGGATTGATGTCGCCATAGGCAACACATACCGTGTGCATAAACCCTAAGCTGTGTAAACCCTAGCCTTCAGCTCCGACCTAACAAGATACATTCTTTATTATTTCATTTATTAATAACGATAACTATTTCCAAAATGATTTTAAAGTTATTTGAACTTTATTTGCACATAAAATAGTATATTCATCTCAAATTATCATTTAGGATGAATTCACACGACTTACAATACTTCAATATACATTTTACGTTTTATGTCGCCTTATTCTTAATAAATAGTTTCAAAATTATATTCAAACTCATATTATGGTATGGTCCTCGAAATTCATTTTAGATATGTACATAAAAAATTATTGCTAATTTTGCTCAAAAGTAGGGAGAAAACCTTATAATATGATCAAATGGCGAATTCTTCAAATTCGAGCCTGTTCCATATTGCTCAAAGTCCATCGCGGAGTTATTCCTTTCCATCTCCAGTAAGTTTAACATATTTTATTTATGTTTTGATTATCTAATTGATTTTTTTTTATCCACGTCACTCTGAATAAAAATGTATACAGATTTGCAGGATCCTGATTCAGAATCGAGTTCAGATGCAAAAAACATTTCAGTACCAATTAAAAAACATCAGAAGGTCTTATCAGAGCAACATACCGCAAGCAGTTGGTAGCTTAAAATGGACAGTCTCTTTACCTTGCCAATTGTGACTTTCCATCTTCTAGCCACAATCATGGGTCATCGATGGTAATAATTGTTTGGTATAATGTAATTTGAACAGACAAATTATTGCATTGTGCTTACTAATATCATCAATGTACTAATGTTCAATATTTTAAAATTAGGATTCTGATGATGAGAGACCTACCTACCATCTTCTGTTGCACCCCACAACAATGTCAACCCGAGAGAAGGTTGCAATGAAAGAACAAATTGAAGAGGAAGCGTACCAATAATGCTTGAATCAACCACTTATTCAATTCCCACTACGTTCATATTCACCAATTAGGAATGATTACAACAATAGTAGTTCTTCAGAAGTTGGCAATAGAGACAATCAAAAAGAGGTTGTTATGGATGATTACTTACGGGATATGACTGCCATGGAGACAGTGTTGTTAGACACATTACAAAATGATGAGCTAGGGGATAATTCTCATATCAGTGATACCATTTTCGAAAGCCTGAAATTTGCTTCCACCACCCCTCTCTTTGGACCTAGTGCCCAATCCAAGCCTGAAATTTCTACACAGTAACTATTCACACTGAACTTCATAATGTATATTTTCATGATCTCATGTGTACTATATGTTGGTTTGATTTCATGAATACATCCACAGATTCAGAAATTGATGCCATAAATAAATTTATTGTTTACAATTCGGAGGCAACACAGTCGTGGGTCGCATTGTACGAACAAAAGAGGAGGAAATGGGAAAGTGACAGGAAATGATTTAGACGGTTGAATGGTAGAAGCACGCCTTAACCTGATCATTTAAAATAAAATATGCCAATGATATGCCTTAATAGTTGGGTTGATGACCAAGTCAGAGAGAAATATTGTGCATCTGGTCGTTACCCACGTGAAGAAGAAGTTGCACTAAACATAGGGATTGGTCGCAACAACTTGGTAATAATCTCTTTGTGTACATACTTAACTTCGTAATGCACATTTGAATTATAAGTACATCTATACTATTTTATATTTTAATGGTCGGGTTATTAGACACATATTGACACTGTGATTTGTTCACTTTTTTATAGGTGCATTTGTTCCCATCTATGTGGGCATATGGACATAATTTTTGCACAGAGGATGTCGATGATGGACACATGACACAAGACTGTGGAGTGGAAGTCAAGTTCGACCAATCTAGTTGTGCTAGCCACCGCAATCAAAACATAATACAAGGGAAGTTAGGTTACATTGGAAAGATACAAGAGATCATTCAAGTGGACTTCTCTTCTTTCCAATGTGTTATTTTTAGGTGCAAGTGGTGGGACACCTTTGATCGGAACAATGTAAAGGAAAATCGTGATAGTGAGATGATATGTATCAACTCTAAAAAGATGTGGGATGAAGCTAAGGAGCCTTATGTTTTCCCAAACCACTGCAACCAAGTGTTTTTTTACCCAGATGTGTTGGATATGGATTGGTGGTTTGTATTGAAACACGACCCTAGATCAAAACATATTTTTTAGAACAACAATGTTATCATGGAAAGCGATGAAGATAATTAGGGCGATGACAACATAGAGTGACATATTATACATGTTTTATTCTTTAATTACTTACTTTTATGTTTTCAAATCTATAGTGGATTTAATAATTTGATTATTAAATTTATAATGTTTTTATTATTTAATATTTCATATGAATTATTATTATTTTTTTGATTGGATGATATAATTAAATGTTATGTGTAACTGATATAAAGAATTTTCCATTATAAATCTAGATGATATTTGAACTTTTAGTATTTTAATTTTAACTTTTACTTAAAAAAAAAATATTATTGTACTGTAAATATCAAATATTTTATATCATAATTTTTAAAATGTATTTTTGTTACCAACAATTTCATATCATTACCATATCGTATTATATCATATTAGTTTTTAATTTTGAATTCATACATACTAATTAGAGGAATATTCAGATCTAAATGAGTTTCCTAAGTGAGTTTTCCAAAAAAACATCATTGTCCTTAAATAACTAATGCACGCGTCTTTCTCTAAACCCATATAATAATATATACTTAAGATATTACATAAAAATCGAATACATAATATATTATGTAATATAATAAATATAATATAAAATATTATGTTTTTTTTTTTACAAAAACTGGGAAATGAATTATCAAAAATGGTGCAGTTGAAACTGTTGAGAGGTTACATAGTCTTTCAAAATTTGGGCCAATCTGATGCCTCAATTGAACCAGTCCTACAAGCTATGAGTGACTGTTTCAAATACTCAGATGACAACTTCACATAGAACAACTTTACTAAATACACTCAGAAAAAGACTTTGAGGATAAGAGTGAAGAGACATTGCATCTAAATTATCATGTTGGGGAAGAGCTCACCTTTTTAACTGACTTGCGGGCCTGACTTCGTGTGACCATTGGCTTTGAGGGTACATGTGTTTTCTTCTTCTTTCCGACTTCCATACAATCTTCATTTGTTGATGTTGTGGCATTTGAGATGCCTATGATTCCTAGATTGTCTTGATGTGAAACTTCCTGCTTTTCCTGAACCAAAATCTCAACTATCTTAGCTTGAACGTCCCATCATGTCATTAATGCTTCAGCTTCGATAGCCTCATCTGCCCAACTTGCCAGAGGAATGGATTTGGGGTGAGCCTGCCTATCTTTAGTCGAGTCCAGAGAATCCAAATCCTCCTTTTTCATGAGCTTCCGAGGTGTTTCTTGCTGCATTTCGAAAAGCTCGATAATCTTTGAAGTGACATTGAGATCCTCTATTTTAGATTTTGAGCCATCCAAAGCAGGGTTTAGAACTGGTGAGTCCCCAATGGAGGGAGTGAAGCTAGATTTAAAGGGAGCCTCTTTGGATCCCTCCATGGGAGGCGCAACATTTGAAGAAACATCCTTCGAAATAAGTTGATGATCAATGTGGGATCTAACCCACCAGGTTGATTTTCGTTGTTTTCGAGCTTTATTAGGACCCTTGGGACATCGGGCTACCAAGTGACCCGCGAAAAAACATACTCGGCATCATAAAACAATTTTTTCATAATCCATCTTTTGAGTCCGCGAGTAGTTATCCCCCGTCAAGATGATTTCAGTCAGAAACCCTTTGTTGAAATTCATTTCTACAGAGATCCGAGCATACGTGCAAATGCTCTATTTTTCTATTTCAGAGCATCTGAAATGGAACCTTCCTAAATCATTACCAATGGAATGAAGAGAGGATAAGCGCTAAAGATGCAAGGGTAAGTTTGGGAGCCTAACCCAAACAAGGGCTGAAGATAATGAATCTTTCGAAGGATCAAAATAGGGAGACCATGGATTCATACATAAACTAGAGCTACCCCAGAACTAGGGGCCATAACTAAAGATCAAATCTCTATCTTCTTGAAGATCAAACTCAGCAATGAAAAAACCTTGGGCACATGGGTGAATGAAAACATCACCTTTCAAAACTGGCAACCAAGATCCTGAAATCCAATCATGAAGATTAACAAGACTAGGCTAGAGGCCATTAAAACGACATATGAGTGTCGTGGAGTTGGGGCGAGCTAATTTGGTAATATCGTCCTTCCTCAAAGAGATGGAGCGGGACGATGCCTCTTGCACCAAACAATACAAAGGATTTAAATTCCTCTTAACGACATCACAGAATGAGCTTCCATGGAAGGCAACAGAACCAGAGGGAGAGCCCTTGAAAAGGCTCCCCAGAGGCCCACCAGAGGGTTTGGATAGGGCAGATCCGAGGCCTGGAGCACCGATTGGAGAAGAAGTCGCCATTGCTGGAGAAGAACTTGCAAACGCACCCCACACATGCAGGGCGAACACAAGCAAGAGTGCGAGCGGCCAGGGCTAAACCCTAACCGCTGAAACCACTGCGCCGAATGGACATCGCTCGCTCCTGCATGACGCCTTCCGTGGTCAATATAATATATTATGTTATGTATTAATTATAATATAATAAATATAATATATTATGTTATTTATTAATTTTATATTATAAATATAATCTAATATATAATAAATATAATATAATATAATATATTATATTATATATTAATTATAACCTAATAAAATATAATATATTAAGTTATATATTAATTTTATATTACAAATAATATGATGATGATGATGATTAACGTCCACTAGGATCGAATTGGTCTATCGGACTTTAAGAGGGTAAGTGATTACTTGCGATTCTTTAAAATTTTGTTTCTGTGCTCGAAAAACATTTAGAGAAGATTTCCAAGATCACCATATTTTTGTTGAGTTAAGAGGTTAGGAAGGTTGGTAGTGTGACAAATATTTTGAAAATGAGATCTAATCTAGGTATAGGCTGGACAATATAAGAGAAAGTGTTTATCTTCAACCTTCTTAGTGTCACAAAGTTGACACACTCTTTCATCCCATGGCGTTTTAGGAATTGACCAATGCCCAGTTTCACTATGGAGCTCGTGAGAATTTGTTCTTATCTTAGCAATGCTTATTTTTTTCTTTACACTCGTCAAAAGAGATAGATAATTTTGATCTTCTAGATTATGGTTGATTACATCATTATAGTACTTTAACTTTCTTTTTTCCTCTAACTCTTTATCAAACTGCATTTTCTCCTTAAATTTTGATTTGATGATATTTTTAATAGTATCTTTATTCTGCAAAATGGTGTCTTCCATGATTCCCCAATAGTTTAACCAAGACTAGGCATCTTTATGCCATCCTCGCTCGAGTCGATGGTGGTTATGACTCGACTTTGTAGCAATTTTAGGAAGCCTATTGTCTTCAATTTTGTTTAACTTGTTCTTATACATTACGTATCTAGTCATAATCGTGATCTTAATGGGAGAGAGGCTTGTTTCTCAGAGGAGGATGGGATAGGGCGTATTTCTTTTAATTTTGAGATTA